>QFEA01001621.1:24372-50146 GCA_003315975.1 Lactifluus echinatus | reverse complement strand
GGGGCAGCACACCGCCCCGCGCCCCGCGCAGGAGCAGATGGTAGAGAGAGACCCGATCGCAAGGGACCATAAATTTTCTTGTTTCTTTTTTCTTCATTAGCATTAGCTACGCCACCAGCCGCTCAATTGAAGCGGAGCTATATTTTATTTTATCGGCAATTGTGAAGACTAACAAACATTTGAAAATTTTAATTGGCTCAAAACCAAAACCCGGTATGAGACAAGACAAGCGGGGGATGAGACAAGTACTACAATAAATACAAGTGGATTCTGTGATGACATACAAGACAAGGGACTGTAGAGGTGAGCTACGGGTTGCGTCTTGTAGGTACGCCGGCGCGCTGAGGAACCAGTAGATAGGTGCATAAGGGCAATCAACTTTAGACTGAAAAGCAAAGGCGAAACCTGGCAGATCATGCGGCCGAGATCTTTGTTTAGCGGATCCAGATCAGCCCACTCCGTTGTACTTAACATGGACTACATCTGAGACAAATCTCGACATTAAGCACAGTGCCCCTAGGCTAGGCTAACTTATCCTCCCGCTCCGCCCGCTAAGTTATTTTAAAATGCATCGGGGCGGGGCCTTGGTCCCAAACTTCTACTCGGCCATACTTTCAAAGCGACCTTTTGACGACGACGGGGTCCCTCGGTGCTGCCTCATTGGAATATGGCCATTTCCGTCGCCGAGTCGGAGCTGATAGCACTAGGCGTGACAACCCTTCTCAATGGTGCGTGCACAAAATGCGTGGAGCGCTTTTTGGCTGGCACACATCGTGATCCGCGCACAAATAGGAGTTTTTTACGCCCTTTTTCTGGTGATGATTGCGGTCATGTCCTTCGGTTCAAGTCCCAGACATGATCTTCGTAAACAGCGTGCGAAGATCATTCCTGTGTCACTTGCAATGGTCATTGTGACATCCTTGGTACGAGCATGCACCGACATCCCGGGTATACGTCCATCTGACTCGCCCCACTGCCCTCCTAGCACCTTTCCTTAGCGTGGTACCGAGCCGTTTCTGCATTCATTTACCAAAAGGGTGGGAGTGCAGAAGCATACTATCAAGATATCGCGAATCCAACGAGCGTTGCCAAGTTGAGCTGTTTGATCATTCAATCTGCGTTGGGGGATGGTGTGATTGTCAGTGGCCAGTTCTTCTCGTCCCGTTTCTTCTGCTAATCCACGAAGATATGGCGAATGTATGTTATATTTAATAAACGAATTGCCGTCATCCTCCCAGGCATTTTCCTCACTCTGTCATATATTGGTATGACAAAACGAGCATCTCCATGCTGGTCCGTATCTAACATGTTATTTCCTCCAGTTGTTGGCTCCATCACTCTCAGCATCGTCTCAGGGGCCCACTCTAATTCCGAAATCTTCTACCTTGCGACATCATGGATAACAGCGTATTTCTCGCTGACCATGGTCACGAATGTTCTATATTCGGGTGAGCTCTATCCCATTTCGATACCTCTGTCTCGATGTGCTCACAGGGACCAGGGGCGATTGCATGGCGCGTATTCGTAACCGGAAGGTCTTTACCCAATCGAGGCGGCCTGTGGCCGATTATGTTTGCCTTTATTGAGAGCAGCGCGCTGTACGCTTTGAGCGTCATTGCCTCACTTGCGGGATACCTCAGTGGATCAAATGGGTACCTCATCGCTGCGGATGCAATCCCCCCGATTGTTGTGAGCGTTGCACTACCCGTTGTTTCCGTCGTTTTGTTTGGCACTGATGCGCTTGTGTTCTGCAGGGCATCGCGTTATCTCTCATCGTGCTTCAGATTCGCTTCCACTTCACTACATCACCTAGTCGCCGAAGCTGTACTCAATTCTCGTCCGGTGCACGCGGGGCCACAACAGGGATTGTATGGCCTTCAGCTGAGATGGATTCAGTGGACGTGCATGAACCCGAATATCCCATGCAGTTACCTGAGCTTCCGTCCCACACACTAAAAGGAGCTTTCACCTCGGGTCCAACAGTGGGAGGTCTGTACGAGCCGAAACCAGAAGCACCGCTCTAATAGGAATAGAAGGCGCGCGTTCTTCATGCAGTGCATAATCCACAGCGGCCATGATCTTGTACATTCTGCACTGCAGATACAGATAGTGTATAACAGTATTTCTAATCAATCAATCCCTCACGCATTTTCATGTCACGTGAATGGAGCGCGTCAAAGAAACTATATAAGCAGAGCAGGGCGCCTGAGTCACTCACTGATGAGAGGAAGGACTGTTATGGCAAAATGTTGCGCCTTTCAAATGCAGATGTCTCTCCCACGCGGCCTTCGAACTGTTTGGTGATCCTATCATACTAGAGTGGGCGAGTCAGTTCTAGTCAGCCTTCACCATCCTCGGGACGATTTTTAGGACCAACGAGTGGTGAAATGCCAGTATCCAGAACTTGATCCCCTAGAACCATGAAGGCCGCTTCCCTGTTGAAAAAAGCAATCATACGAGCACCAAAACGGACGAACCGTCGGTTAGCAAGGCAGGGTACTGTGTGGTGAGTGATCGGCCCAACTCAACCGCAGCACTGGGTCCTCAGGATTGAAAGCGCCCACAGTTGCCCTGTGTCCCCCAACGCCAACAACCCTATCATCGCTCTTCCAGTCGAGATCCTTCATGCCATCTTTTTCTTTTGCGCCGGTGACGTCGACCCTAAATCGGTCATCAGACGACACAGACATCCTCCAAGCTGGGTCGGGATCACGTATGTCTGTCGACGTTGGCGCATTGTCGCGTTGGATTTCAAGAAGCTCTGGTCTACGATAACCCCAGACCTGTCGCCCGATTGGGTACTCGCTTTTTTGGAGCGGTCCTCGTATTCCCCCGCTCGTGTCAACATCGACATTGGGCCTCCCCTTCAGAAGCCGCCTAAAAAGCGCCGCCTCGGCCTTAGGCGACGTCCTTTCCAAATGCCTCGGACGACGCTTCACGACGGGATAATAGAAAAGATCTTCTCTCACTCATCACGCGTTGAGACCCTTCACATGGAAGGCAATACGGTGGACATGGTGCGAGCATTGTCGTCTTTTAACCAATCCATTCCTCTTGTGTCACTTAGCCTGGGTACCTGGGACGGTTGTGCATATCTCCCGATCGATTTTGGAAGTGAAGATGACCGGGAAGACACCTCCCTCGTAATGCCCGAGAGCTTCCTTGGGCGCAGGGCACCTCGTTTACGCCACCTTCACTTCCGCTCTAGTCTACACATCACCTTTCCATCGTGGATGCTTGGATCTGTTTCCGAATTCACTGTTTCGTGCTCGTTCTGGGCGAAAAATCTATTCGCGGCGCTACGTCAAATGCCTCAGCTCGAGGTATTGAAGATATTACCCAGGACGCGGTATGAATCCATTTCCGATTTGGAGGAGGCCGCAATGCCAGTACATCTGAACAACCTATCGTTACTACTGTTCGATGATAACAGCCTCGGATTGTTGATAGCCCTTCTTGGTTGCCTTTCGGCACCAAGTAACGTTCGCAAGCATCTCAAGCTTGACCTGGACGATTCAAGTTTTGACGACACTCTATGGGCAAGATTCACTTCGTTGGTCTGTTCGACGATCGCAGTCACTCCCGTTCCCCTGCACGGAATCCATTTCAGGCGGGAACCCTTGAGAACAGGCGTCCGCTTCTGGGTGTCACCGGCCGAACCGGGATTCCCGCCATCACCATGGCCCCCGCAAGACGACCCGTTCAGTCTTGAGATCAGCAGCGCTGACCGCAGCTGTCTCTACGGCCTGCACACGTCCTGCTCCATTTCGGCATTTCATCGCCTCCAGGACTTCTGCGTTTCTGTCGGCGCGGAAACTGTCCAGGAGCTGTTCGTCGAGTATGGGACAGAACCTGACAGCTGCCGTCGCCCGGAGATCCCGTACCGTTGTTGGGTGTCCCTGTTCTCCGGTTTTTCCGCCCTCGAGACGTTGCACTTTGGAGAGGGCGCAGCGGAGCTGTTGGTCAGCGCATCGTACGGAACTGCCGGCAATCTCTTCGTCACTGTGGACGACAAGGCACAGCGCAAATTCCTCTGCGGCAACCTGCAAAGGGTGATCATAAGAGGAGGCGCATTCAGCACCCAGGTCCTGTGGAGTTGGATCCACTATGCGTTCGTGCGGCCCGCGGAAGACGATGCTTTGCAGCTTAGGAAGAACGTGTTGGCACTTTTGTTGGAGCCCCGCTGGAAATCGGCAGACATCGATTTTACAGAGGATGTGACGGAGAGTCTCTTGATATTTTTACTATATTGCATGTTGATGGATGTGCTCGTGTCGGAGCTTTCGCTCATGGAGGCGGCTTGGGATGAGCCTGAGGGCTTGGAGTTATTACGGAGACTACTTATGTTGCTTGACCCTGACTTGAATCCGATATTAAAGCCGATCTCTTCAGAGTAGCTCTCGACATTAATATTCACACTGTACCAGTACGTTTTTGTAGGGTTTCTGAGCTTATCTAGTTAGATTGGAGGACAAATTGTCGAGTGTACAAACATACTAACACGTGTGTAGTTTTTTTGTAGGTATCGTTTCAGCTGGGATGTAATTCATTTTGTTTCGGACTACAGCATACGGTACACATACAGAAAAAATTGAGACGAAGTTGTTAGCCGTGACAGATGAGGAGAGCCAGCATGTGCAATGCAATGAGGACTGGGCCGGGCGCGCGGCGGAGTTCCTGTTCCAATATCCAATATCTCCACGGCTGGCTCTTGCCTGGGCGAAGGCCTAATGGCCGACAACGCTACAGGCCGACAACCGACAACGCTACAGCCTTGTATCCGAGATGCACGATGCCCACATCGGAAGATCAAATCAGAACTTCTTGAAGAGAATCCCCCTACCCCCTGAACGGATCCTTTCGAAGTGGGCGAAGTCGGGAACTACAGTCGACACACCCTCTTAAGGCATATACCCCGCCGTCACAGCCCAGGGGTATGCCTATGAGAGAGTAGGCCTTATCACCCCTCAAGGCATCCCCTCCGTCACGACCCAGGGGTGCCTATGAGAGAGTATGCCTTTATAAGGGTATGCCTTAAGAGGGGTGTCGACTGTACCTGTCTTTTCTTATATCAGCATCTTTCCCTTCAATGCATCAGGGCCATCAATTAAGCTGCGTTTTGCCTAGTGCCGACCTTGGGCGTCGTCTGACGCGTTGGGGTACTGTGCGGGAGTTTCTGGATTTGGTCCTGTCATTGCAACGAAAGGCACAGTTGGACCCCTCGTTTGTCTCCATGGCTGTCTTGACATCGTGTTCGTGTTCATTCGATGAGCTTGCGAATCCGATTAACAAACTGCCTCGCCACGAGACGGGCATCAAAGTGTACTGTACGGTTCTCTCCGAAGCATTGCAAATACAGAGGGAAATAAATTAACAAGGAGGGAAATGAAGAGTGCAATGTGCATTTTTTGGTATTGATGAGTATCGAGGGCAACGGTTATCTGGTCAAAGGTGTAGTGACAGTGACTGACCAGGTGACCCCTGTTGGGCCAGAAGTTTGGCTGCCGTCGCCGAGGCCGAAGAGGCGTTAACGTTTACGTTTATCTGAGTGACGGTGCGGCACGGCCCGGACTAAACTTTTGATGATGATGGCTGGTGCTGGTGACCACAAATTCCTTTCCTCCGTCGTACAGGCGGTAGCATACTATCTAACATCTGCCAATGCTCCCGCTGTTCAAGAATACTATACTACATTAAGTGCAGCGGGAATCCTGGCCGAGCACGCGCCGACTGCTAACAACACAAACGTCTAGATCCTATCCTAAAGTGATCTGGAACTGGAACGGAGCGGGACTGGACTAAAGATTTAGTACTGTATCCACATTTGATATCTCGCTAAGGTGGGTTCCTATATACTTATTAAAGAAGCATGGGGACTGCATTGCGTGTTATCTGGCCCGTCAACCCTCTCCCCCACATTTTCGAGGCATCCCCGACAACTACCGTTGAAGATGGCCATGTCCCTCGAAGAAGCAGAACTGCTATCCCTAGGTATACTAACCTTCTTTTATGGTGCGTGCACAAAACACGTAGAGTGCATGCAGTATCACATCCATGATCCCCCAAAATAGGAATTTTTTTCACCCTTTTTGTGACGATGACGGTGGTCATGTCGCACAATGTCACAGATATTATTCGTCACCAGCGAAAGAGGATCCTCCCCATATCATTTGTGATGCTTCTTGTGGCAACTATGGTGCGAGCACTCTTATCCTCCTCGTACCTGCGTCTCTTATCAGCGCCATTTCCCTTCCAGTACGTTGTCGTCATGTGGATGCGGGCACTCTGTGCATTTATCTATCAAAAGGGTGGGAGTGCAGCAGCATATTACCAAGAAATGCGAGAGCCGTTGAATGTTATCAAAATGTCTACCTTGGTCATTCAATCTATGTTGGGGGACTGCGTTGTCGTGAGTAACTTGTCTTCCCACACCACCTCTTCGACTGATTTCCAAAGGTGTGGCGTATGTATGTCGTATATAACCAACGAATCGTCGTTGTCATCCCGATAATCATCCTTATGCTGTCATATATCGGTATGATAACGAGGATCTCCATGCTGTTCTGTATCCAACTCGCTACTCCCTCTAGTGGTTGGCTTCATCGCCCTCGGCATCATCGCAAGGGGCCACTCCTTCGATATATTCTACACTGTAAATCATTATGTCACCGCATATTACTCACTGGGTATGGCCGCGAATGTTTTTGGATCGGGTAAGTAAAGTCCAACTTCGGTATTCCACTTCAGCCACTTAAACAGAACCAGGGGCGATTGCATGGCGGGTATTCGTCACGGCAAAATCCTTTCAAGGCGGGCAGACCTTTAAGCCAATCATCATCGCCATTATCGAGAGCAGTGCATTATACGCACTGAGCCTCGTTATGTCGCTTGCGGTGTACCTGAGCGGGTCAATGGGATGGCTTTTAGTGGCGAATTCAGTCACTCCGCTTGTTGTAAGCCCAGGCCTTTATCGTTTTCCCCCTCTTGATATGATGCTGACTCGCGCGTTTTACTCCAGGGCATTGCGTTCTGTCTAATAGTACTTCAGATTCGCTTCCACTTCAGTGGATCTGTAGATCATCGAACTAAACGATCCTCAACCAGCGACTTGGGAGCACGCGGGGCCAAAACAGCCTTACGGTTCCAATCTGGAGTCAGCTCGGGGGATGGAGATGGATTCTCATACCCAATCTGTCCAACTCAGTTTTCGTCCCACGTGACAAAAGACATTACCCCGTGTGTCGCCGGAGGCACCAGTGACTCGACATCGGACTTGGATAAGCCACCTGAAGACAGGTTGTGATGGCGCAAAGGTGAGATGCCCCCTTTTAAAAGCATGAAGGGGAAAGGGAAAAGTGAGCTTGAGTGCAAACAAAAGGTTCACGCGGGTTGGAGTATTTTTTTTTTAAATCCATTATTGTGTGCCTCGGGGTACGGAGCCCCATGTAACACTTCCAGATGTTTACAAACAGCCAGTGTATATATAATATTGGATCCTCGTTCCTCTGCTTTCTATGCCCATGGTTTTGGTGTCGGTCATTGCATAGTGTGCACTGCAGTGAACTTGACGAGCGTGGTTATTGACGTGCCAAGAGACCTTGTCTGAGGTGGGAATGTTCCTGGGAGGGGAAGGGGGGGGTGTGCGTGTGACGTTCGTGGTGTGCTGTTCCCACTGTAAAACCCAATGCTGGATTTAATGCATCAAGATGGGTTAATAATGCAATTAAAATTAGTGAAAACCCGATGAAGAATGTGTGAGAAATCAGTAAAAAATAAGTGAAAAAATGAGTGTGTATTTTAGATTACGATCGTCTTAATTAATGCAAAAAGTGCAAGAACTTTCTGCCTATTATCACTGCAAATATCGCATATAAAGGATATGATTTTTAATTAATGCAAAAGAGCGTGAGCTTTCAGCACCAATTGTTATTGCATTTCATAGCGAACTTCCTCACGGATATTACCGAAACATTTAATTTCGATTCTGACAAAAGAGGTAGGTAACTCCTTTGCCGTGTGTCCCAACGTTCCGACAACACCTTGGCCCTCTTAATTATTAATTACTGGCCCTTCTCTTCTAATTACCAATTACCAATATTTTCCTTGCGCTCCGCACTCTGGATCCTCATTCTCACCTAGTGAGGGGCATTATCAGAGGGCATGGGCATGGAAGCATGGGCACGGAATTTGATCATTGATCACGCAATCTTGCCGACCGCTATCTGCGGTTTAAACTTGCCTTTGCGAAGGTCATTAAAGGCAATTCATCCCTTCGGGGTACCTGAGACTATCCAACACGCTTTCGTTCAACACCTTATCCTTGACCTGCTCAAGGATCTGCAACTTGACCATCCAATTCTTGTCGTCATTGACGCCCTGGACGAAAGTGGTGATATAAATGGCAGAAAGGGATTGCATACATTTCTTGCTCAACACATCGCGAAACTCTCTGATACTGATCATATCGAGGCTGGAGAACAGAATTGAAACTGTGTTTGCTAAAGTGTCATCGATAAATATGATCTGGATGAATGATTTCCAGCCTTGCCGCCAAAACGGAGCAAGATATCACAAACTTTTCTTGAGGAGCTCTCTCCCCAAACGTTCAAAGACCATGGTGTTGCACTCGCAAAGAAGTCAGAGAGCTTGTTTCAATGGGCAGCCGTTGCATCTGGTTTCGTTAATGACCCTCCCACTGCATTCGCCCTTCACCCAAAGCAGTGCATCGAGTTCCTACTGGAGACGATTGTGAGCATATACTTCTGCAATGGGGCTCACAATTTCCATCACCCGCTTGACATTTTCAACAACGCCGCTCCATTTTTTATCGTATCGACAGTCTCTTCAGCGCGACTAAGAGTAGTACGTAACGTCTCGATCTGGCTGTCCTCTGCTGGTCGCACAAGACTACCACTCTCAGAGGGAAGGTTAGTTACTCTGGGATGAAGGAGGTATGACGGTCGGGACTACCAGGTTTTGAATGCATTCACGGTCATCTTGAACCGTAGGGTGCTCGAGACCTCCAGTGGCAACACGGTCCAGATCAGCCGGTATGGGGCTCTGGGTGCTGACTCAGCACCCAGAGCCCCATACCGGCTGAACTGCCATTCGCTGAAATGATGATCGTTATTAAGAACAGCGTTGTTGGCCCCGTTGGATAATCATCATGAGAACGACAGTCATCACCACTGAGCACAACAGCGAGTTCTATGCGGGATACTCAGCCAGACACGGGGAAAATGTCTCCATGATGAAAGGTGGACTGGATTGATATTCACATGCAACATCCAGCATCCTAATGAGAATGTCTTTCTGTCTAGTTCGTTCTGCGTAGAGGGAGACTTTAATATGGGAGAGTGGATCGATAGAACTGCATTGTGATTGAGTGATAGTGGATAAGGACAAAAGGAAGGACAATTCTCCTCACAAGATGCCGAGATTCTCGTTCCATCTCACATACTGTGCCACGCTCCACATCAAATTTGTCCTCTTTGTTGTCGTCCCATCTGTCACAGTAGCATAAAAACCATCTCTTCTTCCCGAGGAACATCTTCAGACGGGGGAGGTTATCTGCTCTGCGGACTGGCACAGAAAAGAGTTTAGGACTTGTACCTATCAAATTGATATCGGTAAGATACACACCAGTGACCTCAAGCTCAGGCTGGACCAAGCTTGGTGGGCTGTGGTGGACTTGAGTGCGATTCAACAACAACCGTCTGAGAAAATAAGACGATGAAATGTAAGGGGGTGATGCACCTTGTTCCGAGGTCCTGAGTACGTCCTTGCCAAGTGTGCAGGTGCCATCCCAGATAGCGGGTTGTTTAGATACAGGTATGCAGTAAGAGACCTGGATGGTTAAATACAGAGGACTGGGAAAGGGCTGTGGGTCAAGGATTGTGGCATTACGCCCAGGGCAAGCCCACGGCTGCCATTTGTTTTGCGATTCTGAACTGGGAAGAACTCGGAAAATGAGTCTGATCATTCAAGATGAATACCCAGATCACGGAATGACCACACTCTATTTACTTTTCTTGCAATCTTGAACACACCGTGCAGGGATTGACCTCATGTCGGCCAGCGAAGAAAGCGAATAAATATTTGATGCCATACCTGTGGTCTTTGGGAGCCCGGGCCTGCTCAATGCGCTATCAATGGAAAAAGGACACCTCCGGAGCATTGGATATTACGGGCATACTCGGGAAACAACCTGTGCCATTCAGATTAGAAATCTGTCGCCGATTAACAGTCACGGGATGTTGATTTTAAATGGCACCAGTCGCGCCATCAGGTTGGTAATCAAATCACACACTAAGTTGGCTGGCGGCCTCAGGTCATAACAAACGGAGAAGGTAGACAAGTCCTCTTCAGCCCGTACAGCATAATACTAGTACAATGCAGTCATACAGTGAGAAACTCATCCACCAGACAGAGTACATGAAATAGCCATTTAACGAGTTATGTGTATACGATTTTCACAATGGCGGGCTGAGGGTCGTGCACCCGATTCGGCAGGGATTTCGAGCCCCTTCCTCATGAAACGACCAGCAAGCAAAACATGACAGATGTCCATGGATTCGCTGATATGGAAGGTAGAGAATGGAACTATATTACACGGGATCTTCTCAAGATGTACAAGATGTTGCAGATGTTGCGCGGACACGGGGACCGCATGTCTAAGCATATGATGCTGCACTCACGATGCTGTGATATAGCAACGCCCACTGGGCACACCGTCTGCGGTGCGCTTCTGGCCGTTACATCTGCCAAATGACTTTATCACAAAAATGAGTATTACCTTACCAGCTCTGTTCACGGAGAGAGCCAAGTCCGCGACCAGTGGCGTATCGCTCTGGCCTATCTCCAGTGGAAGGCAAGCCAAGGTTCAACTCTGAAAAGATCACCAATCACCTCTGGTGTGATTTGACAGATTCAGTCAACATAATACAGTGGACATCTGTGTGTGGGGCAGCTACAAGTTGTAGCTGCCCCACACACGGACGTCCACTGTATTACGTTGACTGATTCCATCAAATCACACCAAAGATGCTTGGTGATCTTTTCAGAGTTATGCATACCATGCCGCTCTCTTCGCTCAGATCCACGACGCATCCGTCAGAGTGTGGCACCAAGCGATAGGTAGCCTGGCCTTTTCGAGTTTTCGGGTAGACAGGCTCTTGGCTATTCCGGATGCCAGCGCTAATTAGGAGAAGCAGTTCTAGATGGAATGTATCGTGCAGGGGTACGGCAGCCCATACTGTAGAGAACAGGGGCAACACGGGATGAGTCAGTTCCATGTTAAGTTATGCGTGCTGAACCGAAATTCAGAGCCAAGAAGTGCGGTAATTGCAGAGCATTTGCTGAACACAGCTCACAGCTTCGTCAATGAAGATATAGGATTGAACCGCAATACTACACGATAGGGCGTCTACAAATATATCTGGGGGCACACATGAGTCCAGGGGAGCACATAACGAAGCAATTTCAGACGCATCTCATCAAATGGCCGCGTGTTTGTTAAAGCAGCTTTCCCATAACCTCATTCCGCCGATTCCTTGTCCGGGCAGAACGGATTAGCCATCACGGAGCCCGTCTGAGCGCACACACCTGAGACGCACAGTCGACATAGGCACGCGCAAGGCACAATGTCGTGGGCATACCTGATACTGCTTCGAGAATTCGCGCGAAATTTATGTAAGCATACGATGTCTGGAGCGGAGAGCGATATGTGGCCGCACCCAGTCGACATTGAACACCGTGTGATCATACATATGCAAGAGCTCATGTACGGTGGTGTGCTCCATGTGCATTTTATTTAGGAAATTTCCCTGGCAAAGCACAACTGCGCCGGCCTCCTGGAAAGAATCCGCCAGAGCGGGTGAGTGAGGTCGCAGGGCACTCAGGGGTTGTGACGTCTGTGCCAGTGAGTTTGAGATGCTTCAGCATGAACTAGACGGATGGGCCGGTGCAGCTGGTGAGCAGATAGGAAAGTGGGGGGTAGATAGACAGAATATACGCGCCGTAGTTCAGCAGATCCTTTTTCCATTGTTCACAAATATGGCGGTTGATGGCGAAGACGCAGCTCCATGGGCCCGGGATCGGGTCGATCTCATAAGGTGAGCAAGGGGAACTTTCTGCACCATTTCCGGAGTATATCCTGTTTTCTGAGGGCGGAAACGAGTTTGGGGGGTTCTGACGCATTGCTCATTGACAATTGCATGTTGTGGACAGCAGTGAGAGTGGGACAATGGCTTCAGCTCCGATCGAGCTTCCGACAGGATTCATGACCTGACCTCGAAAAATAAACTCAGTCCTGGGTACGACCATGTGCGCTGTCGAGCTAGTCGTCGAAAACTCAGGAATGGGCAAGATGGGCCTTCACTGTTGCTTACCCGGCTAACTTGAACGACGAACGAAAGTATGGCATGTCTCTGGCCACTTCTCAACAGGTTATCGGGCAACTATTGGCACAGATTTCATAGCCAAAAAGCTGCCCCACCACTCAACACCAGGATAGTCTGTTTCACTCTCCCAATCTGGCCTGGCAGTACCCTGTCTCCAACTACCTACGCGACACGCGACCACAGAATACCGCCAGCCAAGAAGAGCATTTCTCATCGCTCTCAACTGCATTTTTCCCGTGGCGCAGATGCCTCTCTTCTCATGTTCGACATCAATCAGCACCGAGACGCTGCATGCCCTCACCTGACAGATGGTGGTCCAAATTCTGTGCCTGCGCACCGCTCGCCGATGAGGACATGAGAGGAATACTGCGATCACAGTCAGGTTTGCACCGAGTGTCTGTGGCATGGCCATATTGGAATTGCATTTCAGTATTCTTGCATACCAAGAGTCCCTTACTGGGGAAATATACATGTAGGATGAAACGTTTGCGAGGTTTTGCCATAAAGGAAGAGGTCACTCACAGTTATTCTTCATGGTTTTGGCAATGGCGTTGACAACCTGAACAAGGTCATTAAATGTGAATTGACGGTTGGGTGTTTCTGGTGTTTCCGATGGAAGATGGTCGTTGGGAACTCCCAGGAATTTGGCTTTATTGTCGATGTCTTGTGACCCCTTTATATACAAAGGTTTGTACTGCTTGTACATTATCACGCCTATGTTCAAAGTGAGGAGCTGCTATATTTACTGGAGATGAGGGCTCGTATGTGTGTTTGGTGTACAAGTCAAAGTAAGGTGACTAATTGGTTGCCTTACAAGAGGTGTCCACAATATCACCTGTGATAACTCATGACCAGTGCTATGCACAATTCTGTGGATTGAACACTACATACTGTATACTATATACAGTAGACTATCTCATACTGCATAATGAAAATTCCGTATAAATTCAATGCACTATGAGATTTATGTGGTACTAGAAATGTCACAATGTGTGACATGTGTGACATGTGTGACACACATGTGACCCTAGTCTGTGTCTGCGCTTCGGCCCCAGAGCCTTTTGAGTGTTACTTGCTGTACGCTATCTTGATGTACCTTTTGCAACTGTCCACGAAAGCGTCGAAGATCTCTTGTGATATCCAAGGCACCTGGGACCTCTCCAACTTTGGCCAGACAAAGTCTCTCCAATTGGCTACAATGTCTTATCAGCTTGGCTGTGGTGACGTCTGGTTCCATAATTTCTTCATCATCACCATCGCTTTCACTGCCAACCTCAGTGACATTGCCTTCTAGTTGATGTTTAACCTCGGCAACAATCTCTTTGTCCCCCCCAGCAAACCTGTAAGGTGAGTCCTTGACTTCCCTCTCCTCTGGTGGCTCGATGAGATCATTAAGTCCAGGTGTGGTTCCGATGATTCGTCGACGCCCATGGAGCAGTGTAACTGACTTAAGTAACTCATCCTCAATGTCTTTGAGTTGCTTGGGCTTCATTTGACCTGGGAGTTTGATCATTAATGGGTGAGATTTCGCCACTATTACTTGGGTTTGTTTTTTTATTTGATCGAGACTTTGAAGAGCAACTGACACATTGCCTTCAGCATCCATGATGGCTTTCAATGCCTCTGTCCAGTGGTGATGGACATATCGCCCTCCTAGATGGTCCTGAAGGCGACGTTCTGCAATAGGTAAAGTCATCATCTCATCAGCTGCAAACTGACGAATAATGGTCCAGGCATCATCATCATAACGTGGGTCAAGATCAGAAGCCTTATTTGTGGGTATGATAGTAGTAGCTGGATCGCTTTTGGGCAAGAAATAGGTAAGCGTTGATGTATTGTTATGAGCATATATCAATTACTTACGGCTGAATCCCAGTGTGGTTCCAACAATGCGCAATAGTAGTGGGCGTAATAGAATCCCAGGCTTCCTTTGCCATGTACATAGCTTCAAGGAGATTGATGTCATATATATTTGTTTCATCGGCTTCATCTAATTCAATGGCTCGCATGCAAAACTTCTGGTGATAGTGGGCCTTGAAGCAGTGAATAATGCCCGCGTCAAGTGGTTGAATGTGTGAGGTCATATTGGGCTTGAAGTATTCCAGGTGAATGTTATGAGGCTTGTAATTTATTGAATGACCAGAAAAGTTATCGAGGAGAAGACAGATGCGACGCCCTTCTTGTATCATTCGGAGGTCAATTTCTTTTATCCATCTTTGTGTCACTTTAGTATTACTCTTTGAACGATAAAGATCTATACACATACTCTTTAAATAGCTCAGATGTCATCCAGGCTTTTTTGTTGAAGCGATAATGAAACCCGCGTTGAGGTGGTGATATCTTTTTAAAGCATGCTGGGCTCTTTGCCCTTCCAATGTAGAAAATTGGCAGCTTCTCACTGCCATCGGCATTGCAACCAAACACTATAGTGATACGGAATTTCAACCACTTTTTGCCATACATTTGTTTTGTGGCAAGACCACAATCTGGGGGGCAACTACTCAATGCATAATGAGTGGCATAGTGTCTCTAATGAAATTATCTCACTCACAATGGATTAAGACTTGTTTCGTCAATGTTTTAGCGATCTTTTGGCTTATATTTTATGAGAACTCTCTGGATCCGAAGTCGTTCCTCATTGGCATCATCTACTGAGACTGAAGATGCCTCTCCATGTCTCCGGTATTCCTTAATCTTGTATGCTTTACAGAAGGATGAAACCCATCTATCGCCCTTCAACTGCTCTACCTCTGGCACATCGAATAGTTGCTCAAATCGTCGGCGCTTTTCATGAAGCATTGGTCCTGATATGGTCTCCTGCTTCTCCTCCATATGTTTTATCCATAGGACGAGCGCTTTCTCGACATCAGGCCTTGTCACAACACGGGCCCTTTTTGATGATAAGGAGTTTGGATTAGCCATAACTCGTGACTCCAATGCAGGTTGATTTTTCAAGCGTCTAGAGAGTGTCTGTTATGGCTCCAAAGGGGCCAGTTGGCGAAGTGCCTTCTGAGTCCTTCTTACAAGTGACAACTAGTCACTTGACTGAGGGAACTCGGTGGTCTGGATAACGTGCGACTGACTATCGCGTGTTCTCGACCTGCTGACTAAACACTAGTCCCGTGGAGCTTCTTAGCTAATTAAAGCTAAGAGGCGACTTAAGGCTTCCTTTCGGGGTCTAGAGAGCACTCTAGAAGTGTGGGCGTCTGCCTTGTTAATGATTCAGGCCTAAAGGCTGGATCACAAGTCAAATCCCAAGTGCTAACTTGAAGGAGATGAGAGGGAGACAAAAAAGGGTTCAAGGGGGTTTGGATTCGTGAAGCTTAAGCCGAAGCTAGGGACTTAGGGTCCAAAGCTGAGGCTTTATATACATGAGTTTTCGCTTCAGCGGGTCCTAAAATGTACGAATACGTTATAGACGGTCCGCTCCAGCGGGAGTCTCCAATCTAGTACAGTAAAACAACGCCGCAGCGGGAAACATCCCCGCATGGGCAAAGTATCCCAATTAGGGAGGAACCATAAGTGTTCCTCCCCAAACAGAACCAAAGCGTAGGTAAACAGGGTCAATCACCAGTCAGGTGATGCTGGGTCATGTGACCCGAAGTCACATGACCCCAGAAAATGCGTAACAAAAGAAAAAAAAAAAAGGTAAGTCATGTAAGGTAGGAAACCGTAACATTACCCCCCCTCCAGAGGCGTGTTCCACCACGCTCAGTCAGTCCCATGACTCCCAGTCAAAATCCACGCCTGGGCATGGGTCATGGGGGTCTCCATCAAAGGAGGCCGCTTCAATCAATCCTTGCCCATCTCCATGGGCGGCACGGAAACCGTTGCCGAAGAAGCGGTGACCTGCTTCTACTTGGCAATAGGCATCCGTGCAGTTGCGATGGGGGAACCAACAGTAGTCCCCCCAATGGTTCCTTCGTTGGCAATAAGTACACCTTGCCCGCCTTGGGCAACTTATGCCGTCGTGTTGTTCGAAAGGTTCCCCACAGTTGGGGCATCGTTCTCCATTCCTCCTTCTAAGTAGTTGGAGACCATTTCGCACAGTCTCACGAGCCTGACTTGCCCGTGCACTGGTCTGGTCGAGATCTCCACCACACTCCCGTCTTGCTCTATTACTGTAAGCACTAGGAGCCGAGGAAGTGGTTTGGGCTGAGGACTGGGGTTCCTCAGGGTCGGTGATGGTGAAAGGGAAGGAGCAGGGGATGGTGTAATAACCACTGGGCCAGCGCGCCCATGGGTCAGAATTTCGGATTTCAGGGAGGAAGGCGACGGGGAGGGTGAAGGGAGCTTGAGTCGGGGTAACGCTGCCCGACTCGATTCTGGTGTCATGGGTCGTGTCCTCCTCATCGTCGGAGAGGAGGGGAGTCTTGATAGCTTCTGCAAGCGCCGCCGCAAGTTCTTCCCATTTGTCGAGGGAAGCGGCGTCTTCACCTTCGGGGATTGGCCTCCTGTTGTCATTCGCGGACATGATGTCTTGGCCATTGTTCATGAGCGGTGGTATGGCAGAAGCAGAGGGGATGTCTGGGCTGGCAGGGAGTGAAGTGGGAGCGGATGGGTCTTCTGGTTCAACAACCATGGCTCTTATAGCTGAGGCATTCTGGCAATAAAATTTTTCTATCAGGTCCTGAGTGTGGACCTGGTCAGCTGGTTCCCAACTATCATTGGCTTGGGAATATCCCTTCCAGTGAAGGAGATATTGCAGTTGCTTCTTGTGCCCATGTCGTCGTGACCCTAGAACTTTCTCCACTTCATATTCAGGTTCGTCTTCGATCAGGTCAGGTGGTGGCTCTGGAAAGTTTTCTCCATGCTCCTCCGTCTCCTTATAAGGCAGAAGGAGCGACGCATGGAAAACGGGGTGGATCTTCCATTGAGGAGGAAGCCTCAATCGGAAAGCGACAGGGGAAACCACGGTTTCCACTTCAAAGGGACCATATCTTTTAGGGGCTAGTTTTACGCTCGGGTGTGTTGATTTAAGATTTGTCCCCTCTAACCAGACTTTGTCCCCTATTTCAAAGGGCTTGTAATGACGTTGCCCTTTCTTTCGTTCCGTTCAACGCAACAGTAACCGATGCGCATTCTTGATTGCCGCTTGAGCCTTGCTTCGAAGTCCTTCCAGCCAGTCAATCCGTTTCTTCACTTCTGGTACACCCACATCACGATTGTTGGGGTGAATAGAAGGCGTGTGTCCTATCAGAAGTTCAAAGGGGGTGAAACCAGTAGTCGAGTTGGGCCATGAGTTGTGCACAAACTGTGCCATCGATAAGTGTTGCGCCCAGTCATTTTGACTGTCGTTTCCATAGATCCTTAGGTAAAGCTCCACCCTTTGATTCGCTCGTTCCGATTGTCCATCAGTTTGAGGATGGAAGGCAGTACTCATTGCCTGTTTAATCCCCAGTTTTTCACAGAGAGCGCGACAGAACTTTGAAGTGAAGCGCGGGTCCCTATCTGATATGATCTTCTTCGGCACTCCATAGTGTGGGAAGATCCGTTCGATGTATAAGTCAGCAATTCCTTCACTAGTGATCGTCTTCTTGCAGGGCAAAAATAAGGCCCCCTTTGAACAGTCGTGATCCACAAAGGTGATAATTGCATCGTATCCGTTTGAGGTTGGTAAGTCAGTTATGAGATCCATGGACAGGGTCTGGAAAGGCACGGCCTTTTCCTCAACAGGAATCGGCTGCAGTGGGGCTTTTGGTCATATAGTACTTGGCTTGTTACTTTGGCATGTCGCACATCCTTTCACATATTTGACCACAAAGTCCCATATTCCTGGCCACCAATAATCTCTTGCTATGGCTTTCAGTGTGTTAGCTATTCCTGGGTGTCCCGCCGTGGGATGATCGTGATACAGTTTCAACAGTTCCTGTTTGAGGATAAGATGATCAGGAACCACTGGTCATCCCTTGAAAGCCCAGCGTTCCCCTATTTGATCTATCGGGTAATCCTTTTTGTATTCTTCCATTTGGTCTTTGGATGCAACTTGTGCCTTCCAAATTTCCTCGTCTTGGTCTAGCGTGATCATTGCTTTAGCAAACAAATAATCTGGTAGCACCTGAACGTCTTCATTGTCGTGCTCTCCTTGATACACTCCAGGGGGTCTAGATAGCCCATCAGCTCGGTTGTTCTTCCCTGGCTTGTGAATAAGGACGAAATTAAAGTCTGCCAGATCGGTGAGATATCTGGCCACTCGTCGGTTGATTTTGTGCGCATCTCTGAAATATTTGAGATTCGCGTGGTCGGTGTAAACTTTGGTCTGAAAGTTTGAAGAGAGGAGGACATGCTTCCACCTCCTAAGTCCACGGATTAGTGCTAGTAATTCTCTGTCGTGCACATCGTATCCGCGTTCCGCTTCATTGAAGGTTTTCGAGTGGTATCCTACCACAAGAGGTCTTCCTTCTTCGTTCCTTTGAAAGAGGACCGCTCCAGTGGCATACTGCAAGGTGTCCACTTCCAGTTCAAAGGGCAATTCGTAATTGGGTTGGTTCAATACTGGGTCTGACTCCACAATCTGGAGGAGGTTGTCCAACGATTCAGAGCATTCTGGAGTCCACTTAAAAGGGACCCCCTTCTTTAACAGATTGGTTAGGGGTCGAGTGAGATGAGCAAAGTTTCGAATGAATGGTCTTTGATATCCTAGCACCCCCAAGGTGCTACGGATTTCCTTGACTGACTTGAGCATTCTAGACCATCCAGCCAGTCCTTTCTTCTTCGTTGGGTCAATCTTGATAGTTCCTTTCTCTACAAGGATACCAAGGAACTCGATCTGGTTCTTCTCAAATTGACATTTTGAGGGTTTCAAAAAGAATGATTCTTCTTCCAACAGGTCGAGTACTTCATGTACAATTTTCCTGTGCAACTTCAGGTCGTTCGGCGTTCCAATCAAGATGTCATCCATGTAGACAAATATGTAGCCTGAGTACTTGTTTCTGAGGCGTCCAAATATTCGGTCCATGGCTCTCTGCATGGTCGGTGGTGCATTCTTCAGCCCAAAAGGCATTACTGTCGGTTCAAAGTGTCCGTATATGCATCTGAATGCGATCTTCCATCTGTCTTCTGGCGCCACCTGGATGTTCCAAAATCCATCTTGGACATCCATCTTGGTGAATAGTTCCAAGCCATGGAACTCTTCCGTCATCGTGTCAATTCTTGGGAGAGGGTAAGAGTCAGTGACTGTCCACTCATTGACCCCCCTATAATCTTGAACTGGTCGTAGTTTTCCATCCGATTTCTTCACAAAGAAGATAGGCGCAGCCCAAGGAGAGCTAGAGGGTTGAATTTGCCCCTTTTCTAGCATGTCGTCAATATACTCCTTCAGCGCTTTCTTCTTTTCTTCATCTAAAGGGAAGATCCCTTTCGATAAATTGTCTGGGGCCCCTGGTTTCAAGGGGATTTTGTGGTCTTCAGGCCTACATGGCGGGAAACGGGAGGCTTCTTTTTCTGAAAAGACCTTCTCATGCCTTTGATATTCGGTTGGGACGCCTTCAATTTTCTTATTTTTATTGGCTTCAATGTCCCATTCAACCGCAATATGTGTTTTCCTGGCCTGAGTAGGCTTGTCCTGAGCTGAGGATGGCTTTCTGTTCTCTTTAAATCGTCTAAAGAGTTTCCCCAAGAGAGACTTGTCTGCTTGACCAATCTTTTTGAGAGGTGTCTTGATAATATTGGCTTCCTTCTTTTGAGGGGTGTCCTCCAGGACCTCGGTTTTCATCGCTTCACAGGCCTGATCCATGGTTTTTGGTTCTTCAGGGGCTTCCTGTGTCATCCTCATTCGTTTAAGGGTCTCAAATGCTTCCCTAGTCGTTTGCCTAATGTTTTCCTCCTGAGTTTCAACTCCTTGAGGTAAAATTGTCTGGTCCTCCTTTCCTTTACCCAGGAACTTGAGGAATATTGTTTCAATTTTCAGCTTGAGTCCTCCTTCAAGCTCTCCTTTTTCCCAGTTAAAGGTGGGATTGAACTTGGTCAACCATGGATACCCCAGCAAAACTCAGTCCGTTCCCAGGTTGGTGACAAAAAAGGGGGTAACTTCTTCCCTTTTTCCTAACTTGACCCTCAGCAAACATTGATGAGTAAGGGCTCCACTTTGGTTTTCAGTTCCGTCAACATTGAAAACTCTTCTTGGCTTGAGAAGCTTTTTGACTCCAGCTCCCCATCGCTTAGCCATTCGGTAGTTAATAAAATTATCAGTGGCTCCACTGTCCACCAATGCGGTGCCCTGCGCTGTCCCTTTTGCATTGTAAAAGGTAAAAGGGACGTTCATGGCATTGACCCATCGGATATAAGATGATTCTTCTTCAGGTGGGGTGCGTGTGATTTGGAGACTACTGATTTGTTCGATGACTTTGTTTCGTTCTTCTCGTGGCAAATTCTTTGCCTCTTTTGCCAAGGAATCAACTGAGTTCCTCGGCTCCATCCTTGCTTCTTTTATGACAGCATGTTTGGTTCGGGTGTGAAGGCTCCTGGCTTGAGCGATAAACTTCCTATGCTCTTCCTTGGATAAGCTTTTAACCTTCTTCAGGAGTGAGGCAGCCCCTTTGTCTGGCTCCTCGGTTTTGGTTTTGTTCCTAACCATCAAGTTTTTGACCTTTTTCAGGAACGAGGCAGTTCCTCTATTCGGCTCTTCGCTTTTGGTCCTGTTGATGACCACCTTTTCCAAGCACAAGAGTCGTTTCGCCTTGGTTAATAAATCAATTCGTTCTGAGATAGGTAGTTCCTTATATCGCTTTGAAGGGGAACCACCCCTATTCATTTGACTTTGGGTAAATAGTTCTTTAACTTTGGCCTTAAGTCTTGCGTAGTAACTCTCCCGTTTACTCTGGCTGGCGTTTGTACCCTCTTTTCTTAAGGGACACCACCCGGTAATGTGGAGACCTTTCTTGCCTTGGACACAGTGGTTCCTCTGCCTGGGGTTCTGTTCGACGCGTACTGAACATATTATCATGTCATCTTCGCATCTCGGTTCTTCAGTCTTGGCTTGTTGGCGCTGTGCCTTGATTCTTGCCCAACATTTCTTTATGCCATGTCCAGACTTTCCACAGAATTGGCATCGTCCTTGTTGCCTCATCGATTTTTGGAAAGGTGTGTAAAACTCGTCGAGGAAATCATTTCCAAACTCCTCCCAAAGGGAGGGGAGCTGTTTGTCACACTCAAGTCCTAAGTGTGTCCAAGTCGAACCTTGCTACTGGCTGGAGTGTTTCACAGCCTCAGGTCGACGTTAGTCTGTCTCAAGCGATGTCAGGCAATGAGCCTGAGGAGCTGCGGATGCACAAGTAGAGGGGAGACGTCGACTTGTTATTGGTACAAAGAGAACAGACCTAGAGTCTGTCCTACAAGTTACAGGGTCTTATATACACTGAGAGCGAGTCAAAAGGCCACTGGGACGAAGCAAGGATAGTCCAAACGTACAGGGGAGTGTACAGTCATAAGGACTGTGTCAGAGCGCAAATGGTAGACCAAAAGGAGAATCAGGGGCATATGTGTACAGTCATCGATCCAGCGTCACCTTATCGTACAGTAAGCAACTAGGGGTCAGCCAGGGGTCAAGAGCACAATGTAAGCGTCCATCGGTATGTGGCAAAGCGATAAGGGCCCGGATGCGACCCATACAGTCCAAGTAATGAAAGAAAACGTGACATTACCCCCTACTAAGTCGTCAACTGTCCCAGTTGACCTCAGTCAATGTCAGTGTGGTCATGTAAATCCTGCAGTCCGGTAGCATCATTAACCCACGCCTCCTGGTAGCCAGCAGTGTGGACATTGAGGTTGCGATGGATTTGGAACGGGGTACCAGCAGCATGGAGTCGAACACGAAAGGCATCAAAGTCTCCTCCGCGAATGTGAGGGGCACTGTTCTGCACGTGCTGGAGGTGAGGCCAGAGCTCGTGGTATACATGAGCTTCCCTGAGACGCTTCAGGCTGTCCTGCATTTCCATGCGATAGGTACGCCGCTGGAAACCTGCTGTGCGCAACTTTTCTTCGGCCTCTCTCTTCTTTTTGATCCAATGCTTCTGCGTGTCGACCGCCTTGGTGTACTCCCTGGTCATGGCCTTCCAGCGGATCACTTCTCCTCGTAGGAATGGTGAGGGATGACGAAGGATGGCTCTGTTAACATACGGGGTGTGGTCATCATCGTCTTCGAGGAGGCGTTGTATAAACCCAGTGAGTGGTGGCCCAGGGATCGCCTTAGGTCGTGCAGTGAGTTCCATCGCAAAAGTAGGCTGCCCCTTGCCCATAGTGAGGCGTATGACCGGCTTCTTTCGCGACATGTCGATGGCTGTATACTTCGGGGTGTGGTATGTGCCATCGACGTCCATGATCATCCTGGCAATGTAGGCGGGGTTAGTGGGTCTGTTGTGCGTGTAAGGAGCACCTGGATGTCTGAATGGGTCGCTTCGACGGATCCTCTGGCGATCTGCTTCAACTTCCAAGTAAAAGGTTGGGTCTGGTAAGGTGCCTGGTCCTTCTTCCTCCTCCGGCTGTTCCAGTGGTTCGTCCACTCTCATGTGTTCAGCTACTCGGTCTCGGACTTGGACAACTGCAGCCCTCGCCAGTTCTCTCCAATGTTCGGCTCGTACCAGTGCTTCATCGCGCATAGTGTGTGTCTTCTTTCCTCTCTGTGGTACTCCTGCTGCAATTGCTGCCCGATAAGCGGCTCCTACTTTCTTTGCTTGCTCCTGATGTTCTCGAGTCCATATGGCACGCTGACCGAGATGGAACAGGTCTTCATCGTCCGCTTTCTCGAAGGCTTGTTTGATTGCTTCCTCAAGCGACGAGACAACGATTCTCTGGAATAATTCATTGAGCGAGGCATCAGTACCGGCACTAGAGCTTGCTGCATCTCTCATTTCTTCGTCCTCTTCCTCTTCTGTGCTGAGATCGATGACGTCTCCCTCTTGAGGGGTCGTGAAGGCTGGGGCGTGGTAATTGGGGTTTGGCTGGGCCGTGGCTGTAGTGGGTAGAGTCGGATTGGTGTGTGGTGTAATGATTGGTGTGCTTCGATTGCTGCCCATCCCTCGAGTGGGCTGGGCGTCGGGTTGTTGGGTGGTGGTGCTAGCTGGGGCGATGGGGTTCCCACTCTGGTCGAGGTGGGTGAGGGCGTCTGGGGCTGTGTCTGCAAGGTACTGGTCGAGGATGGGGGTGTAGTTTTCGTCGAGGAGGATGGTGCTGGGACTAGTGCTTGTTCCATGTGTATCAGACATGTGCGTGTGGTGTATAGGGCAGTGAGTAATGAATCAGTGAAGGGGGAGGCGTCGTCTAGTGCTGCTATTTGCTGTATGAGTGCGTTGGCTTCGATTTGGAGTGTGTACAATGTGTGGGTAGCTTCGAGGAGGCTGTCAATGTAGGAGTGGACGTGGTCTGGGGGGTTAGCCATGTAGGAAGCGAAATTACCCCCTACTTAAGTCCGCGACGTCCTCGGCACACTGGAGCACTGTGTAAGCGTGATTTGAAGTCTTTGATAAGGTCCTCGGCGTGCATGTCATCTTCATTGACCCAAGAATTCTCCGAGGAGGGGTAGCCTTTCCAGCTGACCAGGTATTGGCGCTTGTGTCGTTGACCGAATGTTCTGGAGTCTAGGATTTGCTCGATCTCCCATTCTTCTTCGCCATCGATGTCGTCTGGGGGTGGCCTGTCGTAATTGGGTCCGTGTTCTTCTGTTTCCACATAAGGTGAGAGCAAATTGACATGAAACACGTTGTGAATCTTCCATTGTTCTGGAAGGTCCACCTGATACGCCACCTTCCCAATTTGTTTGGTCACTGTGAAGGGTCCATAGTGTCTGGGGGCTAACTTGTGTGTCTCATGATGCGTCTTGAGATTGCGCCCATCGAGCCACACCCTGTCTCCTATCTGAAATTGTCGTTTGGTGATGTAAGGGGTTGCCTGCTGGTACAGATGTGTCGCGTCGCTTCTAGCCCGTTTGATGTTCCAGAGGCGGTCCTGTAGGGCTGGAACATCTGATCGTACGTCCTCGAATTTGACTTCTGGGTCGTAGCCAATCAGTAAGAAATGGGGGGAGTATCCAGTCTTCTCTTGTGGCCATGTGTTATGCGTGAATTCTGCCATTGTTAGGTGGTTACTCCATGTCCCTTGATCATTGGCGGTCCAGAGTCTGAGGTACTGTTCCAGCCACAGGTTGAGGCATTCTGTTTGACCGTCAGTTTGGGGATGGTATGCCGTTGATATGTTCTGTTGGATTCCCATGAGCCGGCAGAGTTCTGTGGCGAATTTCGATGTGAAGCGGGGGTCTCTGTCTGAAATCACACGGTTTGGGGTGCCAAACCAAGGCACTAGGTGTCGGAAGTAAAGGGTAGCTACTCCCTCTGCGGTGATTTCTTTGGTACATGGGAGGAATCGTGTCGCTTTAGTGCATCCTTGGTCTACCACTGTTAGAATGGCGTTGTATCCATTGCTTTGTGGTAAGTCAGTGATGAGGTCGATGGATACACTCTGGAATGGTCCTTGGTCCGGGTGGACATCCATTGGGTAGTGAGGTGCCTTGTTTTGGCTGGTGCGTACTTTGTTTTCTTGACATATCGCACATCCTCTTACATATTGTTCAGTAAACTTGTTGATGTCGTCCCCTTCAAAGCGTCGCTTCACCAGGGCCTTGGTTCGTTCGATTCCTGGGTGTCCAGCTGATGGATGGTCGTGATATCGAGCTACTATCGCTCGCCTCTGTTGATCGTCCTTCGGGAATCCCATTTTGGCGAATCTGGCAAGTGGCAGCATGACGATCCCTTCGTTATCCTTTTCTTCCCCTTCGAATGGTCTTGACAGGAAGTCTGCGACTTGATTTTGTTTTCCTGGCCGATGTTCCAGTTTGAAATCGTAATCAGCCATCTCTTGCATCCATCTGGCTTGCCTCCGGTTGAGGTTTTGGGGTTTCTTGTAATACTGGAGGTTGTTATGATCGGTGCATATTAAGACCTGGTGTCTGGCTCCTAGGAGGTATCGTCTCCAGGTCTTCAGGGCTTCCACCACCGCAAACAATTCTCTGTCATAGATATCCCATCCTCTTTGTTGTTGATCCAGCGTTTTTGACAGATAGGCGATCGGGCGAAGTCGTCCTTCTTTGTCGTGTTGCTGTAGGACCGCCCCGATTGCAATTTGGGATGCATCGGTATCCACAATGAATGGGCGATCGAAATTTGGTTGTGCAAGCATGGGGGCTTCAGTAACTGCCATGATTAGTCCTCGAAACGCTTGCTCTTCTTCCTTTCCCCACTGGAACTTATGTCCTTTAGTACAGTGAGCCACCAGTCGATTCAGAGGGGCTGCCTTGGCGCTGAACCCTCTGATGTATCGCCGGTAGAAGTTCAGAAAGCCAAGGAAAGAGCGTACGTCTTTGACATTCCTTGGAGTCTTCCATT
>QFEA01001621.1:0-24270 GCA_003315975.1 Lactifluus echinatus | reverse complement strand
GGCTTCAGATACAGGTCGTTGTCCAACATAAGTTGCAATACTTTCTGGACCATATCTCGGTGCAGCTGGTAGTCTTTGGGGGTGTGTATCAAGATGTCGTCCATATAAATGGTGACGTATCCTTCGTCAATCAACTCCTTAAAGAGATGATTCATCATGGCTTGGAAGGTTGCTGGTGAGTTGGTCATTCCAAAAAACATGACAAGCGGCTCAAAGGTGCCTCTGTTCGTTTTAAAAGCTCCTTTCCATTGATCGCCGGTTTTGATACGAATATTGTTGTAACCCCATCGTACGTCCAGCTTGGTAAACAGCTCAGCAGGTTGATCAGCCCTAGCAGTGAGTCGATCGATCAATTCGTCAATAAGGGGGAGTGGATAGTTATTGCGGATCGTCCATTGGTTCAGTTTGCGATAGTCGATTACTGGCCTCAATGTTCCGTCTTTCTTTTTGATGTAAAAGAAAGGTGAGGTGTACTTTGACTTGCTCCCTCCGATGTATCCCATTTTGACTTGTTCGTCCAGCCACTTATTTTGTGCCTCTTGCTCTTCAACTGTTAGTGGGTATATTTTACAGTCGATGACATCTGGAGCGTCTGGTTTGAGGTCGATCGCATGGTCCCAAGGTCTGGAAGGTGGGAATCGTTTGGCCGCTTCTTCACTGAACACTTTTGCGAACTTATGATAGGGTTTTGGTACGATCTCATCCCATGGTTTTTCTTCCTTCGTGGTCGCTTTTTCAGCCAGTTGTTGGGCGATCGTAGTCTTGGCAAACCGCAGGTATAATTCGTCTCCTTTCTTGAGTAGGGGCTGGTTTTTGACGATGACACTCCGCATACCTGCGACTACTGCACATTTTCCAAACTTTGCTGCAGTCGCCCCTGCCGTTTTAACGACGACGGCCGCCTCCATGGTTCCCTGGGCCCAATTAGGTGTCGGATTGGTTGCTACAAACCAGGGGTATCCCAGAACCATGTGATCATTGCCCATTTCGGCGACATAGAAGCGAAGGGTGTGTGTCTGATCTCCTGTAGACACTTCTAGATCGGTGTACTTCGTAATCGTTCCTCCTTTGTTATCAGTTCCGTCTGCATTGTGTAGTTTCTTTGGGAATAGAAGGAGTCGTGTCCCGAGTTTGTGTTGGTCCACGAATCCTTGACTGATGAAGCATTCGGTCGCTCCACTGTCAACGAAGGCAATTAAATCGGCCACTTTCAACGCGGTTCTGAACTGGACAAGTAATCTCATTGCATTGACCCTTGGCATAAATACATCGCGTTGGAATAGTGCTCGAGCAAAGGCCGTCTTGCTCAAGCTTGGCCAAAACCCTTCTCTTCCTTCTCTCCCATCTTTTCGGCCCACTTCTGGTTTAAAGCTTGGTAATCCGCATCATTTAGTCCTTGGAGATAGGCCAGAACCTTTTCCGGATCTAGTCCTGTTGCTGGGGCGTGTTCATCAGTTGCGTCAGTGCTGGTGCTTGCTTGAGCCATTCGTGCAGGTTGTTGAGTTGTAGCAGCTTTCCTAGGGCAGTTCCGAGCGAGATGTCCTTGTTTACCGCAGTTGAAGCAAGCTCCTCGCTTCCTATATTCGACTCTGTCTTCTTCAGTGACTGCCTTTCGCAGGGCGTCGACTTGCATGGCATTAGGGTCTCTGGGATTGTGTCTGGGGCGGAATCCCTGCCCTTGTGGCTGTGGTTGTCCTATGAATGGTCGCCTCCAATTCCCTCTTTTGTTGCTCGTCCAGAAGGGCTTTCTGAGATCAGCCAGACTTGCGAGCTCCCCATGTCTTCGCCTTGCCGCCGTGGTCCAGTCCCTCCAAGTTTGGGGATGGTCCAACAAGACAATCTTTTCGACGAGGTTATAACTTCCCAAACCTTTCTTGAATAGTTCATGAAGCATGGGGTCGTCGAAATGGAAGCCAGCCTTCTCTGCTTCGTTCTCAAAGGCGGCTATATAGCCGTCAATGTCTTGGTTGACCATTTTGAGCTGGTTGAGACGCTGTACAGCAACTGGTTGTTCTGTGGTGTCATGCCAGTCATTGAGGAATTTGGCTTCGAATTCTGCATATATGGTCAAGTGAGGTGGAGTCGGAATCGGAGGGAGTTGTTCGATCCAGTCAAGCATCCTTCGTTTCCATGCTTCGACCCTTTCTCCTTCGATATAGGTCAAGGCGTGTGCCACTTTGTTATAATTGTCGGTCATGACTGGGGTGTCCCTGTTCACAAATTGATACAGTCGTAGTGAGTTGAGCCAGGCTTTCGCTTTAGCCCTGTCTCCTTCGAATTTCGGAGGGGGGCATCCTTCCATTCGCCCATTTGGTGGCCCAACAGCCGGTGCTCCTGCTTGAGGTACTCCTCCACCCGGAGGTTGGGGTGCTCCGCCTCCTGGAGGTTGAGGCGCTCCTCCACCTCCTCCTGGATTCCCTGGGTCACCGCCCCCATGTGGAGGGGCTCCTCCTCCGCTTCCTCCTTGCAGGGTGATCGTTCGTGCTGCGACTGCTGTGGTCATCGACATTCGTTTGTCTTCTTCTGGTTCGTCGTCTGTGGTGTCTTGAACGACTTCTGGTTCGTCTGTTGGTTCAGGTTCGTTATCTTTAATAGTAGGTGTGTCTTCGTCGTCGTCTAAGGCGTCGCCAAGTGCTTCTCCCAGTGGACGCAGTACTCTTGTGGTGAGTTCGTCTCCTTTGAAGTCGTCAAGGTGTGGATTGAATGTTTGTGAAGCTAGTCCAAAGGCCTCTCCTCCTCGATAGTCGCCGACACTTGGATTGAATTCTTTGCGAAATAGGAACCAAGTGTTGTGGGAGAAGGTAAGGGCTATCAGTTCTCCGTCCTTTGAACAATACCAGCCGTCCCAACGTGCAATGTTCTGGTTTGGTCCTTCTTCTCCTTTCAGTAGGTACCAGATCAGCGCTTTCCCTTTCTTCTTGGGGATGCGATCTTGTGGGACACTATGATGTGGTGTGGAGAGGGTGTCGAAGGGTAGGCAAGGTAGGGTTACTCGTAAAAAGAAGGACGGGTCGAGGGGAGGAGTCTCTGCTCGTCTTTTTCCTTTGTCGGTTGCCAGGTTTTCAGACAGGTCTGTTCTAATGTCACACTCAAGTCCTAAGTGTGTCCAAGTCGAACCTTGCTACTGGCTGGAGTGTTTCACAGCCTCAGGTCGACGTTAGTCTGTCTCAAGCGATGTCAGGCAATGAGCCTGAGGAGCTGCGGATGCACAAGTAGAGGGGAGACGTCGACTTGTTATTGGTACAAAGAGAACAGACCTAGAGTCTGTCCTACAAGTTACAGGGTCTTATATACACTGAGAGCGAGTCAAAAGGCCACTGGGACGAAGCAAGGATAGTCCAAACGTACAGGGGAGTGTACAGTCATAAGGACTGTGTCAGAGCGCAAATGGTAGACCAAAAGGAGAATCAGGGGCATATGTGTACAGTCATCGATCCAGCGTCACCTTATCGTACAGTAAGCAACTAGGGGTCAGCCAGGGGTCAAGAGCACAATGTAAGCGTCCATCGGTATGTGGCAAAGCGATAAGGGCCCGGATGCGACCCATACAGTCCAAGTAATGAAAGAAAACGTGACACTGTTGGTCGACACCAACACTTCGTCTCCAGTTAGCCAGAGCTCTTTGTTCTTCTACCCAGTTGTCAACCAAGGGTCCTTTCATGTATGACAACGCGTGGATAATCCTATAGCCTGGTGTGCTGAGCGTTTCATTCTGCTTGTCGTTTGTCCACAGGGCTGTGAACCATCGCCACCAGCCCATGGCTTCAGAACCTTCTCCAGTGAAGGTGCGTCCATTTTCAATTCGATACTTGGGGTGCTGCCCATCAGAGATGTCCCAAAACCCAAGTCCAAGAGCACCAGGGATCATAGCATCAGCTTTCCTGGTGTAGTACTGTTCTTCATCGCCATCCCAAGAGAGGATATACCATTGGTCGTTAATGAACTCTACTGGCCATTCCTGGCCTTGCGAGTCCCAGACCATTAGACAATTTCTTTTTGTATCCTCTTGTCTAGCGTATTTCACAAACTTGGCACATCCTAGCACATGTGGTGGCAACAAGTTCGCCTCTTTCTGGGGGAGGTAGACTTTTTGTGTTTTTGAGGCAAATTCGATCCTCAAAGAAGTCGGTTCTAGACGATGTACAAGTGTGCCTTCAGCAGGTGAGTTACTGCACTGGCTGCCTGAGGCATCCTCATTCCAGATCATTCTTCCATCCATGGTTTGTGGCGTTTCTTGGTGATCAATTAGATCCACCTCAACACCCATTGATGGTGTTGTTTCGAGTTTGTATGTTTCATGCACCTATGGATGGGAACAGGGGCTTCTGGCCAAGAACTACGCTGGCACTTGCACACTACTGTCATCAGTTCAAACAAGGCATTTGCTTCATCCTTGTGTGCAACCTCTCCATGAGGTTCAGTTCCGCCCCTCACCATGAGGGGTTCAAGATCTTCCCTTGCCGTGAGGGTTCTAGGTTCACCCCTCGCCGCGAGGGATCCTGTCTTTGTTGTGTTCATAGTTGTTGGATAAAGATGAGTATCCTGTACAGGAATGTGGCTTCCTCCAATACTTTGTCTAGTATTTGGATGATGATTCCTGCAAGCAGTTCGTCCTGGGAAATTCTAGTATAGTCTTCCCACTGGTGTGCTTCGAGTTCAAGCTGTCCTAGCCTCGCGTCAATCAGGTTTAGGAGTTCGATTCGTTCGTTGTGCGGCATGCACAGGGGTTTGGAGCTTCGGCTTATGTTATGGCTCCAAAGGGGCCAGTTGGCGAAGTGCCTTCTGAGTCCTTCTTACAAGTGACAACTAGTCACTTGACTGAGGGAACTCGGTGGTCCGGATAACGCGCGACTGACTATCGCGTGTTCTCGACCTGCTGACTAAACACTAGTCCCGTGGAGCTTCTTAGCTAATTAAAGCTAAGAGGCGACTTAAGGCTTCCTTTCGGGGTCTAGAGAGCACTCTAGAAGTGTGGGCATCTGCCTTGTTAATGATTCAGGCCTAAAGGCTGGATCACAAGTCAAATCCCAAGTGCTAACTTGAAGGAGATGAGAGGGAGACAAAAAAGGGTTCAAGGGGGTTTGGATTCGTGAAGCTTAAGCCGAAGCTAGGGACTTAGGGTCCAAAGCTGAGGCTTTATATACATGAGTTTCCGCTTCAGTGGGTCCTAAAATGTATGAATACGTTATAGGCGGTCCGCTCCAGCAGGAGTCTCCAATCTAGTACAGTAAAACAATGCCGCAGCGGGAAACATCCCCGCATGGGCAAAGTATCCCAATTAGGGAGGAACCATAAGTGTTCCTCCCCAAACAGAACCAAAGCGTAGGTAAACAGGGTCAATCACCAGTCAGGTGATGCTGGGTCATGTGACCCGAAGTCACATGACCCCAGAAAATGCGTAACAAAAGAAAAAAAAAAAAGGTAAGTCATGTAAGGTAGGAAACCGTAACAGTGTCGATTGTGTAAATATCAATGGTCCTTCATGCCGTGTCCTAAAGTGTTCAACTACTTCACTTTGAGGCATATCTGCATGGTTGTCGACATAAGCGAAGACGATAAGCCAGTCCTGAAGTGTTAAGGTTTCATATCTCTTTGCTGCAATTGACTTAGCAGCTGTAGCAGGACAATCATTAGATACAAGTGGCCTAGATCTTGTATAGGGTGCAGGCTTGTCATGAGGCTTTCGACGAGGCTCAGCGGGCATAGGGAGCAGTGGTGTAGATGGGATTCAACTTTTTTGCGTCTCTATTGTGTAGATGTTCCTGTACCTGGTCCCGCCATAGTGCATATGCTAACTAAAAGTCTATGTAGTATGCATTATGCACTTAGCAGTCAATTTCCCTGCAAATGAGTAACATTTCCCGAAATTCCGATGCAGTATTAGATTTATGCACTATGACCTCATGCAGTATGAGATAGTCTACTGTATATACAGAAGTCCAGGCCTCACTTATCGCATATGCGCTCTGGCACGCGTGTTCCATCTCAACATGATCATCAGAGGAGGCACATTCAGCACCCAGGTCCTGCGGAGTTGGATCATGCATCATGACGCATTCGTGCGACCCGCGGAAGACGCTCTGCAGCTTTAGGAAGGACGTATTGGCACTTTTGTTGGAGCCCCGCTGGAAATCGGCAGACATCGATTTTACAGAGGATGTGACGGAGAGTCACTTGATATTTTTACTATATTGCAGGTTGATGGATATGCTCGTGTCGGAGCTTTCGCTCGTGGAGACGGCTTGGGATGAGCCTGAGGGCTTGGAGTTATTACGGAGACTACATATGTTGCTTGACCCTGACTTGAATCCGATAAGAGTAGCTCTCGACACTCACACTGTACCAGTACGGTTTTGTAGGGTTTCTGAGCCTATCTGGTTGGATTACAGGACATTGTCGAGCGCACAAACATACTAACACATGTGTAGTTTTTTTGTAGGTGTCGTTTCACCTGGGATGTAATTCATTTTGCTTCGGACTAAAACATACAGTAAACATACCGAAAATTTGAGACGAAGTTAGCTGTGACAGAGGGACAGGATAGCCACGGCAAAGGTCTGGTGAACCAGCATGTGCAATGAGGACAGGGCCAGGCGTGCGGCGGCTGCCGAGGCGAGGCCGCTGGTGCTGCTCCAGAAAAGTAAAGTAGTGGACAGCAAAACAATCTTGTCCAGAGTTTCGACGTATTTAGGCTAACTTGGTTCGGCGCTTTTGTTGATGCCGTTTGAAACTTTGATTGCAGTACCTGTGATGCCCACGCGGATAACCAAATAGGTATCAGTTGCATAACCTTACCTTGATGAGGTCCACCCAGCTGAGACAGATGATGGTTGGTGATCCCTGGAAATGCACCACCCGCTGTGAGGGCGAGGATTCCGGTCAGCCCATCACGTACAGCAGAGGCGTGTGCAAATGTACATGTCTGGTGGTAAGTGGAAAGTGGAGAGACTCGGATCTTCTGGTACGTACCTGCCGTACTAGTCCTGTCATGTGACTGTGAAGATGGCGTATGGACCAACGGTTTGAAGCAAGTGGCGAGGAGTCGAGGACCAGACATGGATAAACCCGCACGGGTAAAGTTGTCATTGATGAATGATGAAACCTTACTTTGCCGTCTCCGCTCCACGACAATATTTCATTTTGTCAATCAATATCCGGATCCCGTTTACCGTTTACTTACTGGGACGCTCTCCAGTCAAGTCACCCCCTAGTGTGGGAAAGGCCAACCGCGGCTTCCGAGGTGAGGATAGTGAGCCTCGACTCAGGTTGTCAGAGAGACTCTGACTGGTGTCAGTAGAGTCGGTACTTAATGCAAGTTACTGGTTATAGTCCTAGTCCTGTACCTTCATTGTCCACGCGCTCTTAGTTTCGGGCCGGGCCGGTACTAACTAGAATGGCTAGTTTTGTTCCCAGGCTTTAAGGCGCCATCAAAAAACAGCGCACCACGTGACTAAGTGTAGTCTCGGCTTGACACTAGCTTGACTTCGCCCGCAGCGCCCTACGCGCAACACGGGTTCACACGCATGTTCGGCACGTCAGCGGCCTACCTCACCCACAGAGAAGGGAGCGCGCGACGGAGGACCATTATCGTAGCTGAAAGACGCACTATAGACCTCACCACCCTGTCTCCTCCGGCAACCACAACCACAAACCCGACTCTGAAAGTGGACCAAAGCCCAGTTATGTGCCACGCCATACAAACGGTCTCAAGGTGTTGCTTCAACTTCATCGAATGGGATGACCTACTTGTGCTGTATGCTGAACATGGCCCGATAAGGTTTTTCCGTCGCACGGAAGTAGCACGCAATCTATGATGATGAATGATATCCGGTAGTATCAGTCAATAATGACCAATTTTATGCTGTGCAAAATCTGCAGTGACGAGCTGACTGAACGCTAGAACATCAGCTAGGGAGACTGGACAAGGCTGAGCGGGCTCGGCCGTACACAAAGTAATTTCCCTGATCTTAAAATGATCTTAGTCACGTCCCGGACTCACTTGGACTTGGACTAAACTTTCTTGGTACCAGCCGTGTCTACAGTATCTTGCTACTCTGTACTCCCGCTTATATTATATGAAGTGTCCAGGCTGCATTATGATCCCGCCGTTGACCAACTTGAACATCCCACTATCTGGCAACATTTCCGCCTCAAAGCATCTTCCGACAGCTGAAGGTCCTCCGGTACTAACCCAGTGAAATATGGCCATTTCCCTCGCGAAAACGGAGCTGCTTTCAGTAGGTTTAACAACCTTCCTATATGGTGTGTGCGCAAAGTGCGCAAAGTGTCTTCAGATTCACATCCATGATCCCCCATTGAATAGGAATTTTTTTCACCCTTTTTCTGGTGACAATAGCGGTTATGTCGCACAATCTCACAGATGATCTTCGTCGACAACGTAAGAGTATTCTTCCCACGTCATTTGCAATGCTTCTTGTGGCAACACTAGTGCGAACGCTCTTACCCTTCTCGTGCTCATATCTGTCTCATCGGCGCCATTTCTCTTCTAGCATCTTGCCGTCATTTGGATCCGAGCAGTTGCCGCATTTATTGATCAGCAGGGTGGGAGTGCAACAGCGTACTTCCAAGACATCCCGGCGCTACCAAATATCGTCAAAGGGAGCTGTTTGGTCGCTCAATCTGTATTGGGGGATGGCGTTATTGTGAATGGCTTTTCTTCATCCCGTTTCTTCCACTGAGTCCCAAAAGATTTGGCGAATGTATGTCATATACAACCGACGGATCGCCATTGTCCTCCCAGTAATCTTCCTTACTCTATCATATATAGGTATGACTGCGACGATCTCCATGTCGTTCCGTATCTAACGCGCTATGCCCTCCAGTGATTGGCATCATCACCCTCAGCATCATCTCAAAGGCCCGCTCCAATTCTGACGTGTTCGACCATGCCACAACTTGGATCATAGCGTATTACTCGCTGAGTATGGCCACGAATGTTCTCTCCTCGGGCAAGCTCTATCCAAGTTTGGTACTCGCAGTTCGCGTTCTCACAAGAGTCCAGGAGCAATTGCATGGCGGGTATTCACTATGGGAAGATCTTTTCGAAACGGGGAGACATTTTGGCCCATAATGATTGCCATTATCGAGAGCAGCGCGTTGTACGCAGTGACCGTCATTGCGACAATGGCTGTGTATATGAGCGGATCAGTTGGGTACCTTTTAGTTGGGAACGCAACCTCCCCGCTTGTAGTGAGCCTCGAACCTCTCATTTCTGCGCTCTTATCTGATGTGATCTGCGCGTGTACGCCAGGGAATTGTGTTCTCTCTTATCGTGCTTCAGATTCGCTTCCACGTCAATGCATCAAGCGGTCCTCAAGTCAAGAATCGATTCTCGGACGGTCGCCGCGCGACAGCGAGCTCATTTTGGGTCCAACCTGGAGTCACCTCCGTGGACGCAGAAGGGCTCTCATGCGCTAACCGATCGACCCGGTTTTCACTTCACATATTAAAAGAAGCGCCATCAGTGGAGGGCTTAGTGGTGACTTAACGTCAAAGGTGATCAAATCAGCACCGCTCTGAGGGGAGGCCGGAGGCCACATGTTGTTAATCAGCCCGCGAAGACTTCTGCTGGCATGGTCTTAGCACCCTACAAAATTTTCTTGTGTTATAGTAGGGACATTGGGCATACTATCTTTAATGAAAAGGTTATCAATCGCGGCAGGGTCCATCAGAAATGGAACCTACAAAGCTAGGTTGAGATAAATTAAGCACGTGACAGGCACAAGAGGGAATGCCGGTGCTGGCTTCGAGTCGAGTTGACAACTGACAAACAATTCCTGTGAGCTCAATCGACTGTTCCGACAATCTCCACGGCGCTGACTCGGACATAGATTGAGTTGCCTGGGCGAAGGCCCACACCGTGAATGCCGCTGGCCGAGAACGCTACAGCCTTGTATCCGCGATGCGCATGTCGGAAGATCCAAATCAGAACTCCTTGAAGAATCTTCCCTGAACGGATCTTTTCAGGGTGGGCAACGTCGTCAGGACCGCCTGTCTTGTCTTTACCACCGCAATTTTGTTCCAGTGCACCGAGACGGGCCTGGACAGGGCAGAGGCATTGGCCCAACAGGTAAGTAGGTATGTAGGACAATAAACTTGATGCAAAAAAAAGACTCGACTCAGGACATCTGTTGTCAACCCGCCGGACGGTAGGGCGGAACGGGTGATTGTGCCACGCCAGGGATCAGCAGAGAGGGGTGGGTCATGATGGTGGAGGAGTCAGGTCATCAATACACGGTACATACAGTACGGGTAAAGGTTTACGGTGGAGCGTATTGGAGCATCTTTCTCAGGGCCATCAATTGAGCTGTGCGTTTTGTCCCTAGTGCCGGCCCTGGGCGTCTGAGGCGTAGGGGTACTGTGCGGGATTTTCTGGATTTGGTCGGCGTACTGTCGTTGCAACGTAAGGCACAGTTGTACCCTCGTTGGTCTCCGTGACCCATAGCTGTCTTGACATTGTGTTCATCGTGAGCTCCTTCCGCCACGGCAACCGCGGGTTTGAGGAAGAGTTTGAGCGTGTAATTCTTTCCCTTTTGATCAAATCCAATTAACAAACTGCTTCGAGACCGGCATCAAGCTGTACTATGCGGTACGTGTACTGTACGGTACTCTCCAAAGCGTTGTAAATACAGAGTTAAGGTAACAAGGAGGGAATGAAGGGTGCAACGTGCATTTTTTGTATTGACGGGTATCGAGGGCAACAGTTATGTGGCCTTATTCTGGGTCGAAGGTGACCTCTCTGGGCTTGAAGCATGTTTTGGTCGCCGTCGCCGTGAAGGACGTGCCGTGAAGGACGTTAGAGGCACCGTCTTAAACCTCATCGACGTAAACTTCATCAACGTTTAAAATTCAAATTCAGTTTAGTGAGTCGGCCCGGACACCGGACAAAACTCCAAATTTTTTTGGGTCGTTTTTGACCTGGTGGCCACACTACAATTCACGGCGGTAGCATAATATTTCAACAACTGGCAATGCTTCCGCTGTTCAAGAATGGCAACTATACATAATGTGCAGCGGGAAAGGCCGAGCGCGCACAGACAGCTAACGACATAACACAAACGTCTAGATTCTAACGTGATCTGGTACGGAGCGGGACTGGACTAAGGTTTTAGTGTTGTCACATCTGACATCTGGCTCTGATGGGCTCACGTATCTTATACATATTAAAGAAGCATGGGGACTGCGTTGTATGTTGGCAGGCCCGTCAACCCTCTCCCCCACAGTTTCGAAGCATCTTCCGACAACTAAGGGTCCCACGGCAATACTCCCATTGAAGATGGCAATTTCTCTCGAAGAAACGGAGTTGCTATCGTTAGGTCTACTAACCTTCTTTTATGGTACGTGCACAAACAGCGTAGAGCGCCTGCAGCTTCTCACCCATGATCCCCAAAAACAGGAATTTTTTTCGCCCTTTTTGTGACGATGACGGTGGTCATGTCGTACAATGTCACAGATGATCTTCGTAACCAGCGAAAGAGGATCCTCCCCATGTCATTTGTGATGCTTCTTGTGGCATCTGCGGTGCGAGCACTCTTATCCTCCCCGTTGCCTACGTTTCTTATCAGCGCTATTGCTCTTTCAGTATGTCATCGCCATGTGGATGCGGGCATACTGGGCGTTTATCTATAAAAAGGGCGGGAGTGCAGCAGCATATTATCAAGCAACAGAAGAGCCATTGAATGTTATCAAAATGTGCTGCTTGCTCATTCAGTCTATATTGGGGGATGGCGTCGTCGTGAGTGACTTGTCCTCCCAATCCGCCTCTTCGACTGATTTCCAAAGGTATGGCGTATGTATGTCATATATAACAAACGAGTTGTCACTGTCATCCCGATAATCATCCTTACCCTGTCATATATCGGTATGATAACGAGGATCTCCATGCTGTTCTGTATTTTTAACTCGCTACTCCCTCTAGTGGTTGGCTGCATCACCATCAGCATCGTGGCGAGGGGCCACTCCCCCGATGTATTCTACACTGCCACTCCTTGGATCACCGCATATTACTCACTGAGTATGATCACGAATGTTCTCGGCTCGGGTAAGTCATACTCAATTTCGGTTTCCACTTCGACCACTTAAAAAGAACCAGGGGCGATTGCATGGCGGGTATTCGCCATGGGAAAAACCTTTCGAGGTAGGGAAACCTTTAGGCCAATCATCATCGCCATTATCGAGAGCAGCGCATTATACGCACTGGGCATCATTACGACGCTTGCGGCGTACCTGAGCGGGTCAATTGGATGGCTTTTAGCAGCGAATTCAATCACTCCGCTTGTTGTAAGCCGAGGATTTGTCGTTTCTCCCTCTTGATCTGATGCTGACTCGCGCGTTTACTCCAGGGCATTGCGTTCTGTCTAATTGTACTTCAGATTCGCTTCCACTTCAGTGGATCTGTAGATTATCGAAGTAGTCAATTCTCAGCCAATGGGTTGGGAGCACGCGGGGGCAGAACAAACTTACGGTTCCAATCTGGAGTCAGCTCTGTGGATGTAGAAGGGTTCTCATTCCGTCCACCTCGGTTTTCATCCCACGTGACAAAAGACATGACCCCGTGTGTCACCGTCACCGGAGGAGGCACCAGTGACTCGACATCGGACTTGGATAAGTCACTGCAGCTCTGATGTGAGGCAGATGTCACCCGCGAAGACCCGAAGTACTTTGCCTGTGTAACACCATAATTATGTACTACATACTGTACAGTAAGGATTTCGGTCTTCAGTGATCGTAACTTTCATAATACCTCCGACACACCGAAACGGAAAAAAAGCGAATCGGGTAGCTTAGCCAAGTGGTGGTAGGCACAAGATTGGTAGCACATGCACATGTCGTCGAATGTATTACAGTACAGTACTGGTGGTGGTATGAGGTGAACCTCTCAGCTGACTACTTTAGGCTTCCGTCGGACACGCAAAATACAGCACGATTCTTTACTTACTCTTACTCTTACTCTCCTTCCGCGCATCGGTCGTCGCACCGTTGCTCACATGGACCTACAGCCGCGGCGGCCCCTGTTCTCCGGTGTCTCCGCCTCGAGGCACTTCACGTCAGGCAGAGTACAGCGGAGCGCTGGGCCAGTGCATCGGAGGTAGTCCGAGTCTAGCATTGCGGATGACATAGTACCCGGTTTTCAATGGTCCGCAAAGAGCGATTGATAAGTAAATCGAAAGGAAAGGGAAAGGGACTCGGTCAGCCAGCAGCCAGCAAGCGGAATCGGACTCCGACAATCGGACTCCGACACGTGAACGGCCCGCAGACCGGCCCGGGATAGTTCTGCAGTAAGCGTTGGGAAATCGGTCGACGAGACGACATCAATTGTGGAGGATGCGACGGAGCGTCTGTGGCCATCTCTGCTATTGTAGGTTGATGAGTCTTCTCGCTCATGGAGTTAGCCTGGGATGAACCTGAAGGGTCGGAGCTATTGCGAAGGCTGAGAGTACGCAAAAAGCATTTGATCACCATAGTTTGAGGATGTCTCATATGCATCATCATATGCATCATTTCATCCGGGATATTATATCCCATTTATCGGGATGCACTTTACCCTTGGGCCCTTACGTATAGCTATCGTAGCGCGTGGGACGGATGCGTGAGTAAGTTTGGGGTGGTACCGTTCTCACAGAGAGACAGAGAGAGACGGAAGATGGGAGCTAGGAAGAAGAGAGGGGGAAGCCGGTGCAAACAAACGAGGCAGAACCCGTCAGCAGAATACTCTTGCATGCGTGTACAGACCTTGTGGTCATGGTCGTGAGAACGTTGGCAAGGGGCGATCTGTTTATCATCGATGGATCGGTGGATCGAGAGCGGAGAGAAGCGACTGAAAAGGGGGAGATGGAAGGAGAAAGGCACGCGAAGCTTTTGAGTACGATTGGAACTAGTTTGCTCCCTGAATCGCCTGTGCTGAAAAAAAAAAGAATGCGGTGCGCTGGCGAACCGAGTAGTAACGAAAACGAAACCGGAGAAATGGAGAATGGAAGAGAGAAAGTGGTTAGTAGCGAAGATAGAAGATTTGAGAGATAATACGAAATAACGAATACAGGGAGGGCATTCCAACTTTTTTGAGGTCGGCAGATGACGGGGGTGGATAACGGCGAATATGTACACAGTTACAGGGGCGGCGTAGGAGCGGCGTAAAGGAAGGGTCCAAAAGTAGGGACGTCGTTGGTGGCGGAAAACGGGTTGGCCCAGGTAAGGCAGAACAGAATGACGATCTGTGCCAGAAAGGAAAGTAGGTACAGCGAAACGAAAAATAAGGATGGCACCGGGACTGTATTGCGGTTCCTGTGGAAGTATAATGCGAGCAAAATCCCAGAGTGGGCGGTCAGTTTAGTGAGGTGGTGACGTGGTTGAGACTCGGATGTACTTGGTAATAGGTAGTAGGCCGACGGCGACTCGGAGAGGGTGGCTCAGGTATGTGAAATCTCAGATGCAGTCAGAAGCCTCTGAAAACTTTGCTTTAAGCATGTTAACAAGGCCTTTCGAGGGTTTGTATGAGTATAATAATGCCAGCCGCGGAAGTCGGAGGTTGGCAAGATCAAGATCGGCACGTGATGGGCTGTCACGACGAAGATTTTGGCTGCAGCTGAGTGCCTAAGTACCTAGATTGAAGACTGATGAGATGGTGACTCGGTCTATTTGCTGAACATATGCATGGCCCGCAAGTATTTCCGCCGTCCGTCGGTCGCAGAGGCAAGTGATGTACAATGTGATTAATGGGCTAGCTTTGCCGCTATCAAGAATTCGAAGTAGCGGTGACTGACTGATTATCTTTGTGCTGGACGCCGAAGTGGACAAGCGAGACGCCACACGCAGATTCTAAATGTCCTTGATGATGGAAACGTGATCAGCATCCGAGACAAGGTTCAACTTTTTCTGGCAACATCCGCATCCGCTACCCCCTTCCCATTTCTATACCTATACCTAACCTAATACTTAAAGGCTGCAATGCACACAGTCGAGCCCACCAACCTCCTTCCCGACAATATTCACCGTTTCAAATTACCTTCCGGCAGTTAAGGGTCCCTCGACAGTAATTCCTACTGAGATGGCCATTTCCCTCGAAAAAATGGAGTTGCTGTCACTAGGCCTGACGACCTTCCTTCATGGTATGTGCACAAAATGCGTATGGCGTCTTCAGGCTTAATCATGATCCCCCAAAATAGGAATCTTTCTCGCCCTTCTTCTGACAACGACATTAGTCGTGTTGTACAATGTTACAGAGGACCTTCGCCGACAGCGTCGGAGTATCCTTCCTGTGGCATTTACTTTGTTTCTTGTGGCGACCGTGGTGCGAACACTCATCTTTTCTGATCCTACGTCCATCTTATTGGTGCTGTTGGTTGTGCTTAAAGTTCCTTGTCGCCATGTGGATTCGGGCATTCAAAGCATTCATCGTTTTAAAGGATGAGAGTGCTGTGGCGTACTTACGAGGGTCACACAATCCATTGGTTGTTCTCAAAACGTGCTGCGTGCTCATTCAATCCGTATTGGGGGATGGGGTCATTGTAAGTAACACATCCTCTTCATCCTGTTTCTCTACTGATTTTTAAAAGATCTGGCGACTGTATATCATATATAACAAAAGAATCACCGCTATCGTACCAATGGTCATCCTTACGCTGACATATATCAGTATGACAATGTGGATTTCCATGCTGTTCCGTATCTGACACGCTACACTCTCTAGTTGTTGGCTGCATCACCATCAATATCCTCGCAAAGGCCGACTCCATCTCTATTTTCTACCATGGCACAGCTTGGATCACTGCATATTACTCGCTGACCATGGCCACGAATGTTATCGGCTCAGGCATGCTAAATCCACGTTTGGTACTTCTACTTCGATTGCTAACAAGGCATTAGCGGCAATTGCATGGCGCATATTCACCATGGGAAGGTTTTTCCGAAACGGGGTGACGTTTTGGCCAATTATGATTGCCATTGTCGAGAGCTGCGCATTGTACGTCCTGGATCTCGTTGCGTCGATGGTTGTATACATGAGTGGATCAATTGGATGGGTTATGGCTGCAAATGCAGTCCCCCCACTCATTGTAAGCCATAAACCTCTCGTTTCTGTCCTTTTCTGATCCGCTTGTCTACTCTAGGGTATCGCATTCTGCCTTATCGTGCTTCAGATTCGCTTCCATGTCGGTATAACTACTGGTTCCAGAAGCGATGGTCGACTCTCAGACGGTGGATTCGCGACACATAGAACCACAGGTTTAGTAATGATCCAACCAGGAGTTAGTTCCGTGGACGTAGAAGGTCTCTCATATCCCATGAGATCGCCTCGGTTTTCACTCCATGTACAAAAAGAAACCGTCACGAGTGTCTCTGGTGGAGACTCGCCATCAGAACTGGTAAAATCATCACCGCTCTGATAGAGGTGACTCGTCTGTATGTAACGTCGCAGGGTGATAGCCCACGAAGACTTTGGTTCTGTGTATAACTTTCCATATTTTACAATAGGGATTTGAGGGAATCCAACATTCAGTTCCACGCTCTGATCACACCTTGATCACTTGACCACAAATTCAGTAATACAGTAGGAACCGCAAGAATCGAACAGGGCCAGCCAAGGTGACCTCGGCACTTGGCAGGCACAAAAACGATATGATAGGTTGATTTGATCCGATCCGACATTAATCTGTAGATATGACTGATCGACAATATCTGGGTGTTGAACCGACGGCGAGGTACAGTAAAGTTGTCTCCGCATTACTGATCAATGTACGGTCATGAGCCCTTTGATAACGGGGAAATTACTAAGGGTTAACATGCCTACAGTATCTGGTTACCGGTAATCAATATCTTTCTTGTATTCATGTTAATAAAACAGACAGCTACCTTGATTAGTATAACCGTAAAGACCTGTCAAATTCAAAATTCTTTGCCGCGGCCACCATACTGTAATGCCGACGATGCGAGGATTATTAGTGTAACGGAACGAGATTTCATCGGAGAGGGCCAAGTATGCTCTATCCTACCAGGAGCAAGAACGTGTCGGCTCTGGAGCGCCACTCAACGGACATCAGGGAAAGAGTTAAGACAAAGTAGGCTAGATGGATTCCGGACAAACCGTCAGAGGGATGAAAAAAAGTGCAGATGTGTTCCAAGTGGAGCGGCCAAGGTTAGTTGGGGGTGTTGGAGATGCCGCGCAAGTTGAAGACGCCGTGCGAGTTGGAGAACACCGCTCAAGTTGAAGATGCCGCGCGAGTTGGAGAACACCGCGCATGTTGGAGAACACCGTGCAAGTTGGAGAACACCGTGCAAGTTGGAGAACACCGTGCAAGTTGGAGAACACCGCGCAAGTTGGAGAATACCGCACAAGTTAGAGACGCCACGCAAGTTGACGAACCGAGCGTTGACGAAAACCGGGCACTGAGCACCGAGCTTGCACGGGATCGTGTGAGAACAGTAGTCACGAGACGGGGAAATCTGGAATAACACGTGATACGGTCGTACATATGACGATGACACATGACACACACATGCAAATTGCACGGCTCCGAGGGCAGTTTGCGTATGCTATTTTCGGGCTGTGCGACCTCGCACAATGTTCTTTGACGTAGCATCACCCCTGCACGAGTTAAGCCGGCTGCATTTGCTCACTGGCATGCCCCCGGGTCAGTATCATCCAAGCGCTATACCGCTACTAGTACACGCCACTATCCAAGCAGTTATAGTACTTGCGCTTGGCGTTAGAAAGCGCCCAAAGCTAGCTGTAGGAGCGTGGGGAAATGCAGGGTGGGAGAAATCATACGCACGCGGACTTGAGCTCATTATCAGGTGGGTAGCGTAGCTCCTTCTGGTTAGAGGATCTTCGAGAGCGGGAGTTGCTTGTCATGAGCAATTGGTTTCTACAGAGCGAAGTCTGGCACTCTACAGTACAGCGTGGGTACAATTATGATGTTACAGTATCAACGTCAACCTTGCCTCGTTACGGGAAGTCAAGGCTGTCCACATGGCCACAATTATCAAATTGTATGGGAAGCCTCTATGTGCCCCCCCGGCTCGAAGGTAGAGACAATTCTCGATTGACAAGTTTCTTTTCAATCCGCACATTATAGCGCGGTAGGTTTTAAGACGCGTTCGGTCGGACGAGACGTGGCTTTGAATGAGGGAGGGAAATGTAACAATATTCGGTGATTGGTTCCTAAAGGCATTCACGGTAACAGGATCGTTAACCCCAAGGCGCTCGAACGACATATGAGTGCCTTATCCAGGTTCAAGTTACACGCGCGATAAGACGGCGTGGGAATTAACAGTCTCGGGGTATTCTCCACAGCCGCAATCATCTATGATCTGGTTACGGCCTGACATCCACAAACACCGTTTCGAGACAGAAACAAGTAAACTATTGTAATTGCGTCAGTCACCGTTATCGACATTTTCCCGCAAAGGGTGCGCAGTGGATGTAATGTGGGGCGGATCATTTGCGAGGCTGTGTACGTGCCGTACACAATTCATATTGTTTCCGTGGATAACTTCAGTAATTGGCAGTAGTCCGAGAACGTCTAAGACGACGTGATGTTTGTGCAGCCTTGCGACCTTATCTTTCAGCCCTCTTATATTAGGACGGTCTGTCATGGACCTATCAATCTGCTGTTTATGCTCCCTGTATACATCTCTTCAGTCCTGGACTTATTTTTTGCAATCATTCATGGAGCCACTGGAAGGTAAGTCATAGCTGCCATGGAAGACTAGTTTGGACACCCCGTCACCAGTTTTCAGTAGATCTCCATCCTTACTCACCCAAAACTACCAGAAATCAGGGACCACACCCTGAATTTGCTGACAGCTCGGGACCTCTCTTCTCCATGTATCTGAAGATGGCCGAGGAAGAAGACAATAGGATGGCCGAACGCTGGCAAAAAGACGCCGAAGGGATCCTGATCTTTGTCAGTCCTTAGCCTACCTCCCCTACAACCTCACTCAAATGACAACCATAGAGTGGTCTGTTTTCTGCCGCTGTTGCGGGATTGATCACGGTAGCCGTCCTGGATCTCAAGCAAAACCCCCAGGATACATCCGCGTTCTACCTAGAGAATATTTATCAGCTTCTCGCTGATCCTAATGGATCTCGCACACTTAGCTCGTCCATTCCGGCCAAACCACCTCCCTTCTCACCCCCGAAATGTGCTATCTGGGTGAATTTACTCTGGTTCCTGAGCTTGGCTATCAGCCTTACATGCGCTATGTTGGCGACATTACTACAGCAGTGGGCACGGCGGTTCGTCAGGATAACTCAACCACCACGGTACAGCCCACATGATCGGGCCCGGGTCCGTGCATTCTTTGCACACGGCGTCGATAAGTTCCATCTTTCCAGGGCAGCCGACGCTTTACCAGCCCTGGTACAACTCTCACTCTTTCTCTTTTTCGCCGGCCTTCTTGTATATCTGTTTAACATCAATAACACCGTCTACCACGCGGTAGCTTGGTGGGTCGGAGTTTCCGCAGCAGTATACACGCTCATCACGTTGATGCCAATTTTCTGGCAAGACAGCCCATTTCGTTCGCCGCTCTCTTCATTGGTCTGGTCCCTTTATGCCGGCATATCTTACTTGGTTTCTTTGTTTTTCTGCTGTGTCTGCTGCTGTCACGATGCCAACGTCGAACGATTCGACGAATTAAGTAGCCACTATCGCAACCGTGTTTTCCAACGTGTAGAGAAGATAGGTGAAGCAACTATTCGAAACCAGGCATCGGAGATCGACGGCCGTATCTTGAAGTGGACATTCGACACCCTGATCGGGGATCATGAATTGGAATGGTTTTTTCAGTGCGTCCTTGGCTTCTGTCGCTCGAAAGCAGTTGAGGATCCCCAACGAATTCTCCATGGACTGGGCGAGTGGGACCTCTCATCGGCTTTGGCGGCATTCTTGGACCGTACTTGGTCATCCAATTTAATCCCCCAGTCCGACAAAATAAGGCGTCTCGTCACATGCGTGAAGGTCGCCGATGCGGCACGCCCTATCCACTCAGTTTGGCGGATCCTTGACGGCGTTTTTAATAGCAACCAACTTGGCGTATTAGAAAACGTCGAAATAGGGCATTCCTTGAGGTGTGGGGGAAATACGAACTCCCAACCCACTGGTTTGTGTTCACAAAGCATCGTTGCCTGCATCATTGCAAACGCCCAGGAACGCGACCACCGTTGGGTCGCGCTCGCTGCGGACCAATTCGGGAAATCTGAGGATGAAATTCGACATTACCTCGAACACGGTGACAGCGTGCTCCTTGCCAACTTGATTCACGCCACCCGCCAGTTCCGTTGGACTCACGACGCCATTCTTAACGGCCGGAGAGTACAGTGTAATGGAGATAGGCATCTCATTATATCGCGCTTTACGAAGGCACTTTCCGAGTTTGACATACAAAATACCCTTCCTAGGCTGCAAAATGATTTTTGTATCCTGTGGAACGAACTCGTTGAAGACGCGCAAGAAAGAAGCGGGACTAACGGCATCGCCATCCACACCCTCAAAGGTTTTCGTCATCTTTTCCTCACTCTACACGAAGCCACCCCAATGATGTTCTCCACTTCCACTGCTGATCGTGATGACAGTTTGTTCAGGGCATCTTCCTATCCTCTGTGTAGTCTCCCAGGCCATCGTTCCTGCGTCGATGACGCGGACCTCAGACCAAGAGAATAAACCTCGCGCTCTCCCACTACCATTCACTCCATCCTCCTCTCCAACTCCCATCGTGATCCCAGTCCTGCTATCTCCTCACCGAATGTCACTCAAACTCGTCCATCATCCCGTACCTCCCTCTGTGTCTTCACAGGATATAACCAGCGGCAACCTAATACAAGGCGTCAATGACAGTTCACGTTTGAATAACCCCCATCCCTGTCATTCCAGAAAACGGGCGACTGGAGACTCCGCAAAAACAAGTATGAACACCACTCACCTTACGTCTACCTCTGTGGACCAATCCGATACTCACCCTCGTAGGATCAACATCTCTTAAAGCTACCGCCTGGTCGCACATTTCTCCTTCCCAGCTGTCGCGTTTCCTAAACACACTTGAGTCATGGAAATTCGGCAATTCCCGGTTTACCAATGATCCCGGGCCCGAACATCCTTACTCAGCTAAAACACCCCCGTCACTGATGCTAGTCAGAGCTGTCGGCGTCTAGTATAATCACATCCACTTTGTACTCTGCCAATTGCAATCCGCCTTGTTTGCATCACTGAAGTCATCATATTATAGGGTCTGAACGTTGCTGTGATGCTGACTGAGGATAAAATAAGTCCCATTCATCGCTTGAAGATTGCCATTTGTAATTTTTTATTTCAGTTTTCCTGGAGTCTCAGCATTTCTGTATGGCATTGACCCTAACCACGACGAGCTGTGATTTGCGTTGACAGTGTAGACCTGCTCTCGTGCACACGTGTTTTCGCCTTCTCATTTTACAAGAAAGTAGTAATATTCTTTCTATGTCTATGGGAATTTCCCGCATTTCTCTTTTGATTACTTGACTACACTGACCATTATATATCTATTGGATATGAGGCCCAACCCGCAAATGTTTAGAAAAGGAGATGTCTGGTGTACTGTCAACCATTCCGTCTGCTACTAGTTGTGAAGTCACGTGTGATTTCCGAAACACGCAGTGATCCTTAACGTGCGTGGTCCAACGATCGTCGCGAGACGTGGATTAATGCTCAGTGAAGAAGGTCACGGTGGACAGTACCGTCTACCGCGTGGTTGGCTGTCGAGCCTGGGTGATGGCCCGAGATGTGACACAAAGGAAACCGCGGTGCTTCGGCATGACCAGCAGAATATGCGGGGGACGGTGTCTGGGATTCGTCGCCGCCTTGGTGTAAAGATTCATAAATAGCATGAATCTCTGTGAGAATGATGAAAGGGGGGCTGTGAGCGCCGCTATTGCTCTGTAATGCACGAACCGTGTCGTCCCACAGTTCACAGAAGTTGTGCTGCAGTTCTGGGAGGGTGTGCCGGGCGTCAAACTTGGAAATTGATGGCAGAATGTACGTCAACGCGGCGGCCATCTGCGCATCACCTGCAAGATAGGAGCGGAAGAACTGGCGGATGATGTGGATCAAGTTGGCAAGCAACACGCTGTCACCGTATGCGAGGTAGTCTTGAAGAACATCTTCCGATACGCCTAATTGGCCCTTAACGAGGGCAATCCAAGGGTCATCGCGCTCTCGCACCGTCGCAATGATGCCAGCAACTATGCTTTGTGTACAAAGAGCAGATCCTCGATCGCCGTTATTAACCCAGCTTCTCAGGGCATGGCCCATCTGCACGGATCGTAATACGCCATCCACGCCCCACTCGAAAATCCCACGAAGCATCCATCGAGCTGCAAAGTAAAACTGCGTTGCTTCGACAGCCGTCACGCAGATGACCACCCGTGATCTTTTGACCGATTCGGGGATCAAATCAGATGTCAGAGTACGGTACAATAACCTATTCAAGGCGAGTGAAAACTCCAGTTCGCCTAGTTCTGCGAGGCTGCGGTGGGGATCGTCGACCACCTGCGAGCGACAGAAACCCGGAATGACTTCGAAAAACTGTTCTAGTTCATGATCTTCATCCAAAGAGTCAAATGTCCACTTTAAAATCTGGCCATCAATCTCAGTCGTATGTTTCCAAATCGTTTCTTCGGCCACCTTCCTCATGCCTAGAAAGAACCACTCGAGGTACCGGTCCTTCCATTCAAGAAAACGCTCCCGTAATGTACGGCTAAAGGGACGAAACAGCGTGATTAAACAGAGCATTTGGAGAATTGAATAGGCAATGCCAGCATAGATGCGCCAGAATAGTGAAGAAAGTGGTGCATAGTATGGGCTGTCATGTCGGAAAATTGGCATGAGAGTGATGCAGCTATACACCCCTGCAGAGGTCCCGACCCACCAAGCCACGACACTGAAGACAGTATGGTTGATATTGAATAAAAAAACGAGTAGGCCCGAGAAGAAGAGGAAGAGGGAGAGGTGTAGTAGAGTGGGCAATGCGTCGACCACCAAGGGAAGGTAAAGCTCAGCCACGCCATCAGCAAAGAACGCACGAATTCGTGCTCGCTTGTGAGGGCCATATCGTGGTGGTCGGGTGGCCCTGATGTATCGACGCGCCCACTGTTGTAAAAATATCGCCGACAAGGCGCAAGTAAGGCTAATAGCTAAGCTCAAGAACCAGAATGAATTGACCCAGATTGCATATCCCGGTGGGGAGAATGTAGGCAGTGTCAATGGAATAGAAGGGATCGATCCCGCTGAGACGGGTGGATTGGTAAGAAGCTGATAGATGTTCCTGAGATAGAAGGCGGAGGTGTCTTGGGAATTCGGTCTCAAGTCCTGGATCGATAGGCCGACAAATGAAGCAACGGCAGCAGAGAATAAACCGGACTGTAGTTCGATTCAGGGGAGCAGTTGGAAACGGAAATTGACAGGAACGCACAAAGATAATGATACCGTCAGCATCTTCCTTCCAACGTTCAACCATCTTGTCGTCTTCTTCCTCCGCCATCTTGCGATACATGTTAAAGAGAGGTCCCGAACTATCACCAAGGTCGGACGGTCCCTTGGGCGTCTGAGGGGGGTACCAGCGTTCACCTGCACACGAGCATGAAATTGATGAGGATCAGGTTGGGTGGTAGGTTACATACCTGTACCACCATTCACCTCGCTTGTGTTGGTTGCTTGGTGACCTGTTTGGGACATTCGAATTATATCGCGGGTTATAGAGTGCATCAGAACGAAGGGTCGGGACTCGGGAGCAACCAATATCATGACAGAGGCTTTGCTTTAAGTGCCAAACTATGTGGTTGGAGCATGTTTTTCTGGATAGTTCGGATCTAGCATCTACCGACGTCGACATGGATCAGGAAGGTGGGCCCTTGATGCACATGGGGTCTTGTAGTCATAATAAAAACAGAGGGAAATTTTCGAAGGTGATTCATGTTCAGCCGGTGACTAAATGAAATATGGGGTAGCCACGAGCCACTATATACGATGGATGACGAGGACGAGGCTCCATTCAACCGACAGGCGGGGAGATGCTCACTGGCAAACCTGGATCACATCATCCCATCGCCTCAGCCTACTTAAATATACCCACAGTGCACGAACAGTTTTGGCCATCAAAAGGTAATGTGACGATAGCCATAGAATGGGTAATAGTGCGAGTGCTCGAAGTCCGAGACACAAAACGGCTCGGCACTGACTAGGCGCTAGTTTCGCAAAAAAACGCCGCCACCAAAATATTTCCATC
>QFEA01001620.1:4908-21372 GCA_003315975.1 Lactifluus echinatus | reverse complement strand
GTGGGCGCGGTGAGCAAACGAGGGCTGGCCAAACGTTTAAATTGATGTATATGTATATACGACACCTTGGCATCTACGACGATGCGCCGCGCCTTTTCTCGGTCGGCGGACTCGTCCAGATAGATCGCGCAGATCCCGTCCGCGTGGCCCATCACGGCTATCCGCGTGCTCTGCTGGATCGAGCGCACCAGCGCATTGCTCCCGCGCGGGATGACAAGGTCGATGTACCGGTCCTGCGAGAGCAGCGCGGCGACCTCCGCGCGGGTCTCAACGGTCTGTATGAACGTCCCGGGAAGCGCGGTGCGCGCCAGGGCGGTCTGTATCGTGCGCGTGAGCTCCGCAGCGGTGCGTGCGGATTCCTTGCCGCCTTTGAGGATGGCGGCATTACCTAACACCCCCCCCCCGCCCGGTCCTCGCGTGAGCCCTTCAAATATATACAAGGAGAAAAAAGGCGGCGTACCCGATTTGAGCGCGAGCGCGGCGATGTTGACGACGACCTCGGGGCGCGCTTCGAAGATCACGAGGAGCACGCCGATCGGGCAGGAGACGCGGTAGAGCTCGAGGTCGTCGTGCAGTTCGCGCGCGTAGGAGAGCGCTCCGGTAGGGTCTGCGAGAGCGGCGATGTCCGTCACGCCCTGTAGCATCGTGTCCCATTTGTCGCCTGTACGCAGGTCGAGCCGTTTCGCGAGCGAGGACGCGAGTCGCCCCGCGGCGACATCCGCCTCGGCGCTCTGCTCTCGCCGTATCGGTCAGTGGTGGGCTCTTTGTGGTTCCTCCTCCTCCGCGTGGCGCGCTGGGGAGGGGTGAAGGATGGGAGCAAACGCACGGCCATGTCTTCGCCATTTGCCCTTAGAATGGCGTCTTTGTTCGCGGCGAGCTCCTGTCGGATTTCGTGTAGGGCACGGGTTCGCTCTGCGGCGCTGAGGAGTTGGGAGGATTCGAACGCTGCTTTTGCAGTTCGAGCGATGGTCTCTGCGCTCATTGACATGCTCTCTTGTGCGTAAGGGTGCGAAGAAGCGACGCGCCAAGCAGTGACTCGGCCGAGATAAGATTTCAAGATAATAAGTGGTATCGGATCTCTGCGGATCTCCCACAACGATATGGACAAGTGAATTATCATGAAATACGCATTACATTCGAAGTAATTTTGATAGTATAAATACATAACCGAGCGCACATGTCATAGCATACTGTACGCGTAATCTTCGAGTTCAGCGAATAGGGAGAAGGGACTTAGAGCAAGAGAAGGAATATGCTGAGGAACTATTTTCGTTGCCCTTCCTTGCATCATACCTAGGGTCTTCACACTTTGAGATCGTAACTGTGCGTGGCCGTAAGGCGAGCAGTACAAACGCGATGGGTACTCCTACAAGTTCAGTAGGCATAAAGAAATACCGAGACGGCAGTGAAGCAGGTTGAGCATAATGAGAACAAGGAGAAACCCGAAAGAAAGGAGCACACTGGAGCACACTAGCACTGTTCGAAGTTATTAGAGGTCCGTTACGCGACTGCATGCCACTCTTCCCCAAAGAGGAAGGAGAAAAAGATAGGAGGCGCAGCGCGCAGCAAGCAGTCCGAAAACGGGAAACAGTAGCATATGGCACGTAGCGGATAGAACGGCATCACAGGGAAAAATGATCGGATCGCACAGCATGAGACAGACTCGGTGCCGGTGAAGGACAGTGCAGCACACTAGACGCAACAATAACAGCAGGGCCAATTCCAGAGCCAGTGGACGGGCTGATCTTTTAAAACAATCGTATGCTGCCAATATCCCCGGGAGTGTGGGATATTGACTAGATCCCGTAAGAGGTATCGTGGTGGCCTCTGATACAGTACAAGCCTCTACAGCGCTGTCACAGAGTCAGTGAGCGTAGGTAGAAAGGAGCATTGTACCGTACCATGTGCAACGGATGCTCGCGGAGAGTCAAGTAAGATCGAGGCTGACAACTCGCCTTATTAACATTCATTCTTGATAAGCGGTCTGGGGCGCCTATCAGCATGAGCGCAAGTTCCACGTCGTTCGTGACAGCGCTCTGTCCTTTTGGCTTGTAACAGAACGCAACTAGACTCTTATAAACCTGCCACCGCATGGATACATAAGAAATTAGAATCTCGCTGCTCGACATCAGTCGGACAACAATGGCCCCAACCCAACAAAGAGCTGCTATCGTGAGCAAAGACCGCGTCACCGTTGGTCTTGCAGATGTTGGGAAGCCTGGACCCCACCAGATTCTTGTCAAGGTCGTGGCTGCAGCACAGAACCCCTCAGACTGTCAGTTCTCTCCCTTTCTGAACCAAGCACCAGCAAGCAGGACACTCACGGTTTATTCAGGGAAGTCACTCGGACAAGCACTCACGGCGGCCCAGTACGGTGGAATTGTGGGCAGCGATTTTGCAGGTACGGTTGCAGAACTTGGACCGGATGTGCCAGACGGTGTAAGGTCTGTAGGCGAGCGAGTCGCAGGCTGCGTCATCGGTGGTCAGTTTGCCTTTGCGTTCGTCGTCGGTGTCCAGCGCTCATCAAAAGTACAGTCGTCCAGGCCAACGGGGCGTTCTCGGAATACCTCGTGGCCGATGCGGAACTGGGTGTTGTACCCATCCCCGACAGTTGGTCATTCGAAGATGCGGCGCAGCTCGGCATCGGTCCATTAACAGCCTTGCAATGTCTACATGAGACTCTGGAGCTACCGTCGCCGTTCGAGGCCAGATCCGGCCCCCAGCGGCCTATCCTCATCTGGGGTGGTGCCTCATCCGTTGGCCAATACGCAATCCAGTTCGCTAAATTCGGCGGTCTCCGCGTCATAACAACGGCCTCTCCGAAGAACTTTGACCATGTCAGGAGTCTCGGCGCAGATGAAGTGTTCGATTACCGCGACGAGAGTGTTGTGGAGAAGATTCGCGCAGCTACTGGGAATGCGCTTGACATAGCTATCGACACCATCTCCGAAGGAAAGACTTCAGTACAGGTCACTGGTGCGATCGGTGATAGGGGCGGAAAAGTGGCCATCACCCTTCCGTACGAGAGCCCTCGTGCGGACGTCAAAGCCGTTTTCAGCGCCCTCCCCAACTTGATCATGCCTGTACGGTTTATGCAGACATGTCTTTACTAGCTGTTACTAACCATCTTGTAGGGTTCAAATGGAAAGTGGTACGTTGATCTGCACAAGAGGATATTTGCTACCGGCAAGATCAACCCCAATCCGACTCTTATCCTACCTAACGGCATTGCGAGTGTGAAGGACGGTCTGCAGTACATGCAGGAAGGGAAGGTAAACCAATCAACAACTCTTGTTGGCGAGAAAGAACTGCGTTGACGTTGATTGGAACCCTGCAGGTCAGCGCACAGAAGATAACGTATCGCATTGCGGACACGCCTGAGCTTTGACGGCTGAATTGAACAAATTTAATCGACGCAGGGCTTATCCGCTACACCCCGTCGGCAGGATCAGGATATTAAGTCATAAGAAAGTCGGAGAACATACGTCAAAAAGCAAACTGTGCGAATAGCGTTGTGGTATATTTAAGGAGTTGATGCTTTGGAAGGCTGGGCTTGTGTTTACAGCGATCAGTGTCTGATACATAGGGTGCAATGAATGATGAGATATTGGTTTTGATCCAGACCAGATGGTCGCCTGTGCCATTTGTCGGTGCTGACATTATAAAAAATTGGAGCCTGTGGATAAGAATCGCAGCAGCTGTAGCCATCTTATCACATGACTACTGCAAACTGTTGTGTGTATATTCAGATCTTTCAAATCACAGAAGGGTCGTACATAGTACACACATATTTTGCGAGCAGAACCCATCACGGCCGAACAGCGCACACAATGACTCATGATGCAGTAGTTTGTGGAGTGTCCACGGTTGATAGCGGACGTGATCCGAACAGGGTTACGGATATAAAATTTCCTGCATTCCTGCACCTGCACGATGAAGATGAACGTTGGAATGAGGTCACGGGACGTGATGATGGTTAGAGGGGATGCGGTGATGTAAGCGGTGGGCGGTGTGGGAATCAATCGCCATTGCGCGCGAGACCCGCAACCCGCAACCCGCACCTCCGCACTGACATTGCTTAGTCATCGACTCACGTGGAAGATCCAGGTTGCTGTGAGTTGGTGAACTTGAATTTTCCATTCTATTGCTTGCAATACAATAAGAGTAATCAGCAACTACTGCCTGTTCATAACAAAGATGAGAGCGAACTGAGAAGCAAACAAGAGTACATCGGGCCTAGAGTAAAGAAAAGTGTATTTGTGGTAAGTCCCAACCAATTGACCTATGCATACAATCACGCCATCCAATCTTCCCCCCATTCTGAATCGTCGTCGCTATCGCTATCACTATCAGCTGCTTCCTCCGGATCCGGGATGCCAGCACCTGATGGGGGTGTGTCCACCATCAGCCACGGATCCTCTTCACTGTTCCGCCGCGCCTTCGGGTTTACGATCATAGCGTCGGAATCACCGCCACCTCCAGCAACAGTGGTAACGCTGCTAGAGGATTCAGCTTTCTGTACCTCTGAAATCCGCGAATCAGTGGATTTCGAGGAAGGGCCTGTTTCCTGAGGGGCTGTTTCCTGAAGGGGAAGAGCGACTATCGACTCGGAGTCGGCTGCCTTGGACAAGTCAGCTCCAGCTTCGACCTTGGTTTTCACGTTTTCTGCGCCAGTTCTTGCCTTGGTATCCGCCTCCTCATTGGCTTTGGCTTCCGCATTTGCTTTGACTTCTGCCTCTAGCTGTGCCTCCGCAGCCTCTGCGTCAGCCTTCGCCTTGGCTTCTGCCTCGTGTTTTTCCCTCAGGGCCTCAGCGTCAGCCCTTGCCTTGGAGTCAGCTTTTGCTTTGGCTTCGATTTCTGCCTCGCGTTTCGCCCGAGCTGCCGTCTCCATCTGAGCGTTAGCCTCAGATTCGGCTTTAGCCCTCGCCTGTGCTTCCGCTTCTGCTTTGGCTTTAGCCTCGGCCTTCTGCTTCATCTTTGCCTCGGCAGCAGCAGCCATCTTTGCCTCTGTAGCCGCTCTTTCCGCCTCTTTTGCCGCCTTCGCACGGGCTGCCTCTTCCGCCTGCTTACGAGCCTTCTCGGCCTCGAACTTCGCTTTAGCCGCGGCAATGGCAGCCTTCTTGGCCTCCGCAGCTTCGGCCTCTTTTGCTGCCTTCGCACGGGCTCTCTCTTCCGCCTGCTTACGAGCCTTCTCAGCTTCGGCCCTGGCCCTGGCCCTTGCCTCTACCCTGGCTTTAACCTCCGCGTCGTGCTTTGCCTTCGCCTCCGCAGCAGCAGCAGCAGCCTTTGCCTCTGCAGCCGCTTTTTCGGCCTTCGCACGGGCTGCCTCTTCAGCCTGCTTGCGCGCCTTCTCGGCTTCGGCTTTGGCCCTGGCATCCGCCTCCGCCTTGGCCTTAACCTCGGCCTCGTGCTTCGCCTTTGCCGCCGCAGCCGCTTTTTCGGCCTCTATTGCTGCTTTCGCACGGGCCGCCTCCTCTTCTGCTTGCTTGCGCATCGTCTCCTCGGCGTCCGCTTTTGCCTTGGCTTCCTCGGCTTCTAGACGTTGTCTGGTCTCCGCTTGCACGCGTGCCCTGGCTTCAGAAAGAGCTCGCACTTGGCGAGACTTGCTGTCTTGCGAGCGCCCGGCGCCAATCGTGGGGGTTTCACCCTCGGACTCGCGCGATGACAAGTCATTGCCAGAGTCACCACTGCTTCCCATCAAGGCGGACACGAAGTCAAATAATCCGCCGGATGGGGCGACATGCGTTTTGTGGCGGCGGGTGTGTACAGTTGGGGTGGGGCCAGGTGTAGGCGCAAAGGTAACGCCACGCCTTGGCGGCTCGGAGGCAGCAACAGTCGTGTTAATCCTTCCTTGCTCCTTCGCCGGCTGTGCTGTCTGTGGGCGTGTGCGCTCAGGCGATGGGTCCTCCTGTGTAGACGGCTCGCGTTGGATCCCCCCACGTTCCTGGGGTGTAGCGCTAGAACCCTGTTCTACCGTATCACTCTGCCGTGCAGATCCTTGACCTATTGCCTGTACAGCGCTCTTTGAAGCAACCTTTTTCATAAAAGTTCGTTTGCTTGCAGTCCAAGTGCAAGATAATCTAGTCCACTTACCTCCTCTGTTGTGTTCTTGTTCCCACTTGGTTCCGGGTTATCCCGTAAGTCTGGTCCCCTCCAGATCTCCTCGCGTTCGCGTCCCACCTGCGCTGACGCTAGGGTAGACCGCGGTTCAGGTGGTGAGATCAGGATGATCTTGTTTGAAGTTCGCGCAGCCGTTGATCCACTCGTTCGGTAATCAATTGGCGACCCGGTTGATCGTCCCGCCCACACGGGCACTGTCAATACAAATATGAGATGAAATGGGATTGAAGGGATTCATCACCGATTCACCTTGGAGAGAATTAGAACCAGAAAGACTCGTCCCGCTTATCTGAACGCTGGGTCTGGTGGTTCTCCTTTCACTGGTTTGGGTGCCACGTCCCGTTGAGGGTCGACGCGTGAGGGCGGCCTACAGAAGTCATAGTGATGCTCATGAGAACTTGCAATAGAACGAACAATCGGCCTTATTTACCACAGGGAAGACGGACGTCCCTCTGTTTGCATTATCCACAAAGGGATTCAATGGCACCGCGTCGGCTGTTCCGTTCGTGTGGGTGCGTGGAATTTGGAAGATATCTGATATCAACAAACGGAGATCCGGCCCTCTTAGCTGCGGAGAGGTTGGATTTTGGCCTCCGCCTGTGAGGGGTTCGCGACACAATTCCCGGACGCGGGCAATTTGAAGAGTTGTCGCTAAGCCGAGCTTGACGCCTTCTTCGATTCTAACGGGTTCGTCCCGCGTTATCAAAGATACGTAGCAATCAAGAAGGAGCGAGTTATCGAGGTTGAACCGTTGATATATTTGGATTCGGTCCATCGGGGACAGTTCCAGTTTCTCCAATTCCCTAACGCACAATAGTTCAACATCCCTGAATCCCCATTTCTGTGCCAGTTCTAAGATTGAAGACCATTTTTCCGCCGTTGCATCGTAAACAGAGTACCTCCTTCAAAATGTCGGTCAATATCAGCTAAAATATGAAATCGAGTGAGGGCGTACGGGTTATAAAATACCCATACAAAGGACGCAAAGGCATCGCTAGTTACATCGTCTAAGACTAGCGGGTTGGCTTCCGAGGATCCCGGGGGTTCCTGGCCAGGAAGAGGTGGTGTGGAGAGCCGCAATCTGAAATACACCGACTCGCGTATCAAGAAATACTTATGTATCTTGAAAAGATAGCTTTCAACCTGATCATAAGATTGAGACGATCAACAAAAGTAGCTGTTAAAGTATGGGAGTGGCGTACTCTGATCGTCACATCCCCTGCGTGGATGTAGTAGCTTCTGTGACGCATAATGGGACCCGTTGAAGTTGAAGGAGTTAGAGGGGTGGACATGATGAGTAGCGGAGGTGCGAGCGTGAATAGCGACAGATGGTGATATCGGCTGCCAGCACACTAATATACCAGTTTGGTGTGAATGATTTCTGGCGCATGTAGGGATCAAAATAAGGAAACGGAGCGCTAGGAGTACTGTTCCTGTCTAGTTGCCGGAAGGAACTTCAGAAAAATTGGGAAGGTATTCCCACCCCTGGTAGCAAGGCTACGGCTGTGGAGAATGCACGCCTTGATGAATGAACATCAGCAGTCCCCGGAAGTCTATTATGACCCGTATGTGTGTCACCGGGCGTAAGGCAAACACGTGGCAACACCACGTATGGCAGTATAGAAGCTTTCCGATGGTTGTAGATGGCATCGACGTGGAAAGACAGACGAGTGGGCCAAAGGACATGCTCCCCCGCAGCTGTGTTCTTGCAGCATGCGAGTCCCGCGCGTGATGGGAACGAGCGCAGCGCAGGACAGTTGCGTTATCAGGCGCCAATCGCAAACCCTATACCCACGCTCATATCAACTCGCTCAGCCTTCCCTTGATGCACGGCTAACGTGGCAGGGTATGCTCCGGGAATGATTTCTCGTGTTTATAAACGATAATGGATAATTATTGTATTTGAGAGTCTCTTGACACTGCAATGCAATGCGACGGCAGACGATATCAGAAGAGAAGATTTCCACGCGACGCCGAGCGCGAACAACTTCCTGGCCTGAGGAATTTACTAATTCAGACGGCGTAAAGATCAGACACCAGAACACATTCAGCGGGGAGCGATCAGAAGGACTACACAGACGCCGCATTCCAACCCACACCCACCCACATCCACGGAATGGATCTGGCACCACATACGCATCCATCCACCTGTACGTAAAGTACACCTATTAGTTTTCTTATAACAACTTCGCTTTGGGAGCCCCCAAACTGGTACGTGCATCCCGGGACATGCTCACACAAATCGACTTACATAAACCTGATATAGTGGCACGAGGCCACCTTGCATTAGATATTAGATCAGGGGAAAAACGTTTTAGGGCTGTGCGGGGTAACCAAACCAGATACTACAAGAATCCGTCATCATCTAATGACGGATAGATGAAATAAAATAGGGGTTTTCGATGGTTCTGACTTCTGACCACGTCTTTGATATGCGCAGTCCGCCGCAGCTTATCAGAGCAGCTGACCCGTCCAACTGACCCTATTCTCAGTGATGTAATGTAGTTGCTGTTGCTGTACTTGCGCTTGCGCCTGCGAGATTGTCCGATCACAGAACTTACAACGCAACGCATAACGCTGGAAGATAGGGAGATCTGCGGCGCAGAGGTGTATCAAGCGATGCGAGACCCAGAAGGGGCTAAGTTGATTGTAACGGCGCAAAGTCAGCGACTGCGGCGCAGCAAATGTTCTGCTAGAAAGGTAGGCCAGCTGTGACCTGGATATGATTATATTACGCACTGGGAACAACACGACGTATCTCCCCTTCGAGGGTGTGTCCGATTGAGCGTTACTCTGCATACGATACGTCCCCAATCGAACTGATGCGTAGTTGCATTAAAATCTGCATCACTAAGGCAAGTCCAAACGACAGCCCTTTGGCATTAGATCATCGCTTATGTACGTACAGCATTAAATCAGGGGAGAGAAAGTGCGATACTCCCTAGTTCCACAATGACGAACTTGCTGGAAAGGCTTCATTACGTTTCAACTCTCACGCAAAAAGCGTGGAGTTGGTGCGTTAGAGAGAATATTATGGCTCTTAGGCGCAAAATATAAACGGGTGTTGAAACATGGCAAATCGCAGGGTGTTCGCTTTCATCACGGCATTGGCTGCGCTGAGTAAGCTGCTGGGGCAGGCGGTCACGTGTCACCGGGAATTTCGGATATATTTGAGCCGGCACCGCCGGCACCGAACCGGATACAATTACCTCGGCGCATGCGAACCCAACTTTCAACTTGACGTGAGTGACGATGCATGGTTTATCAGGGAGTCAACGCTCAATCTCATGGAATCCAGGTCTGCGCTTAGCGGTTCGTCAACGTTATTTTTGTTCTTATTCTCACCTCCACTCCTGCACACCACGCCCTGGAAAACGACACGAACAACTACTAGTGAACACCAGTTCAGATGTGGCTAATTTACTGATACTTCCATGATCATGATACTAGCTTACCCCAGTCTACAAGCGCTTATCTGGACGAACGGATCAGCGTAATTTTATTTGTAGGCGGAGCGCCCTTTGGCATGTTATGGATATACTATTCAGTGCGAGTGGTATCATTTACGTGACTTTGCGTGTCCGTTAGCGTGCTCATTAGACCCACCTACAGTGAGTGGGTCAGCACAGTATAAGACAAGGGAAAAACCACTTATCTCCAACCCACCTCGAGTCTGGCTTGATTGGGAGTTTGTCTGGGCAGGTTGGGTCGAATCGTGATCGTCAGCGAAGATTTCACTCCCGGCCACAGTGCTAGATGTTTGTGGCATTGAGGACGCCGCACCAGGAGGTGATAGTTGGAACATCTCTTGCACGAGGGCATCCAACTCGGTGCCAACAACATTTACGGGCGAGCGTGGGTTGCCGGCCCTCTTGCCATTGAATGTGGGTGCTCGTGCAGCCTCACGGGCACGTGCCAATTGTAGTGCAGTATCAAGACCAAGTTCCCGGCCCTCCTCAACCGTGATGGACTCATCGCGCACCGTGAGGGCTGTGAGGGCTGCCTGGAGATGCCTTCTGTTGACCTCATACCTCTGGTAGATGACAACCCTTTGAAGAGCAGGGATCTGGAGGTTTTCCAGTTCACGAATGGCTAGTTCCTTCACCTCTTTGAATTCCCATTGGTGGGCAAGCTTTAGGATGGACGTCCAGTCCTCACTAGTCGCGTGGTAGAGTGAATATTTTCTGAAATGGTACGTCGGCTAAATTGGGGAGACATATGAACGGGAGACATACGGGTTGTAAAACACCCAGAGAAGGCGCTCGAATTCGGCCTTGAGTGCACCCTGAAGATCAAGAGGGTTGTTATCTGAAGATCCTTCGGTAGAATCGCCGGGGGATGGTGGGTGGGGGAGTTTGTCTCGAAAGAAAGCCGAGTCGCGCTTGAGGAAAAACCGATGTATGCGAAAAAGAGTATTCTCTATCTAATGGGCATGGGGCATGTCATCTTAGGATGCTTAATCATAAAACACACTGCCACGTACGCGGATAATCAGGTCCGCTCCTTCAAGATAATATTCACGGTGGCGCACAGAGCGCGCATTATCAGTTGTATCAGACATCGAAGTCGGCGATGGGACTGTTGCTAGGGCTATCAGACGAAAGTATAGGGCGAGGAGCACGGGAGCAAGAGGGAGGAGCACTAGATGCGAACAATTTGTAGCTGTCACTTGCATGGCTGCTTATATCTGCCCGAGGGATAGACATTTGGTCTTCAAGTAATAAGCCCCGTCTTGAGGGTGACATAAGGAGATTACTACACGAATAGATTATGTGTCCAAGTGAGCCCATTATCATGAGAATGCCTCATCATCCTGGAATCAGCGAATGTGTTGCCATATATACAGACCAGTAAACCCTCGTGTCCAATGTCCAACGCGCACGACGACAGTGATTCGCGAGTCTCGCCACGAGGATGTCGTGAAACACAAAGTGTTGAACGCGTGTGCGGCTCAAGATGGAAAGTGTGCTCCGTGCGTCCCGCGTTTGCGACGCCGATAGATATCGATGAGCTCGGAATGATAGAAGAAGGGACACGGCCTCCGCAGCAGCCCCCTTAAAATACAAGGAACCCATCTAGTACCCCCACTATTGAAGTTCTTGTGCTGGCTTCTTATCAGTGTACGGGCCTGACAATAGCCCTTCATGACGGCGTCGACTGTGATTCCTAGTTGGCATAAGCGAATGGCGACTACCTGATTCAGACGTGGGCCAGTGACCTAGGACGAACTCTCTTGTCCATGCTGTTAGCTTTAGGCGCTTCGTGTTCAAATTTGCCATGCCATGGGGAACCACTTCCCGTAATGTCAAATGTCAATACGACTCCTCAGTCGGGTCCGGAAACCGCATATAGACAGTACTCTCCAAGAGGGAGCCTTGCCAGTAAACTAGTAAACTGGAATGACAGGCTCGTTCAGCTGTACACATCTATGTGCTTGCACTGGATTTTGGGAAAAACCCAGAGCAGTGCACAAACGGATCAGGTGCCGATAAGCCTGGGTCAGTTGGCGACGTATAAAGTGTCTTGCCCTTCGTGGTTTCACGGCAGTAACGCCACGTAGCACTGATCACTGATCCACAACTCAGCCCGAGTTACCACACCACTGTCCGTCCGGATGGTCCCGATCGAATTTTCCACGCCCTGAGTGGAGCGAACCTTAACTTATTTGTTGAAAGACACAGCACATCAGGGAAAAGGGTGCAGACGAAACATTAAACAGTAGTAGATACCTCTATCCACTAGTGCCAGGTTCAGATTGAAGACAGGGAACGCGAGGCCATGCTGTCAGGATCTCGAGTTGAAACTGTACGAGGATTTGCGCACCTTGCGTACAATGTCGAAATGCACTCGACTGAGCCGTCGCTCGACTGCCACGTGGCCAGTGGCGACGGTAATATACATCAATACATACTCAGGCACCACAAAAGACATACACATCAGATCTGTTGCTACAAAGGACAGCTTGTCAGTTCTTCTGATTGGACGCTTCGTCGTTGCGGTGTCCAACGCAATGTCTTTCATTTTCCCTAAACGTTCTTTGCCAGATCGATCGAGATCGACTTCAATTCCCGAGTGCATCTCAGATAACCTTGCAACGTGTCGACCGTTGACTCTCAATCCCTCCCTCTTTTCCTCCACCTCTCCTATCTAGGTACCAACCTAGCCCCAGAGTCGAAGAACCATGTCAGCCCTCAGGGAAAGCGAGTTCGTTGGCAGTCTGGATTGTGGCACGACGTCAGTTTAAGTTTATGACCGGCTACAATGGGAATATAATATATGACATCGACCCGCAGATCTACGCGGTTCATCATCTTCGATAAATACGCGAACATCGTTTCACAGAGTCAGGAGGAGTTTCCACAATATTATCCAGAACCTGGGTAAGTATATTCCATACCAGGCCCCATGAGCTAATGTTCATTTTCATCTCCCGACGTCACTTCCTCGGGACTAGCTGGCATGAACATGACGCAACTGAAATACAGGACGTATGCGACAAGGTCATCGAGCAGGCTGTAGCCAAGTTGGAGGAGGCCGGATACAAACGTAGCAGCGTCAAGGTCATCGGTGCGCCATGGTTTAAACCTCACCTTCTTGGGGCTTCCGATGTTGATTGCAGAGGTGAATAGGCGTTACCAACCAGCGTGAAACGACTGTCGTGTGGAGCCGCAAAACAGGCAAGCCATTATCCCGCGCGATCGTATGGGACGACTCACGCACCCGTGGTGTGGTTGCGCATTACGAGCACCTGCTCAAGACTCAGGGCATCGAGGTTAATGGCCAAGTGCGCAGGGGGACAGACGGTGCGCAGGGCCTCAAGGAACTGCAAGTCATCTCCCCAGATATTTATTGCCAACTGCGTGGCTAATCAACCAGCTTCTTGTCTATGCAGGACCGGCCTCCCTCTCTCTACGTACTTCTCTGCAATCAAGCTCCGATGGATGATTGACAATTGGGAGGGTGTCCGACGGGCGCATGAAGCTGACGATCTCGCGTTCGGCACGGTCGAGTCTTGGATTGCATACGTCAGTCATGAGTTGCTGCTTACCTCACCTGTCCACCATCCATTACTGACAACTTAGGCAGAACCTACTTGGTGGCGTGAGCGCCGGTCGACACATTAGTGAAGTAACGAACGCATCGCGTACCCTTTTACTCAATATCCGCACGCTCAAGTGGGACCCTATACTTCTGCGCTTCTTTGGCTTCCGAGAATCGGTCCTACCACGCCTCGTCTCGACAAGCGAGGTGTATGGTAACGTAGCTTATGGCACCCTCAAGGGCGTGCCGATAGGTGGTCTCGTCGGTGATCAGCAAGGTGCCCTTATTGGCAATAAATGCCTCGATCAGGGCCAAGCCAAGTGCACGTATGGTACCGGAGCATTCTTATTGTTCTGCACAGGCACGGATATCGTGTACAGCAACCATGGATTACTCAGCACGGTTCGTTAGATAGCACGGCAATGTTGTCAGCCCTGATACCGCTTTTTAGGTCGCATACCAGGTGGGTTCTGAAGGGAAGACAGTCTACGCTTTAGAAGGGGCTAGTGAGGGATCTCGCCGTCACTCTCATGCAACGTCCCTGATCGCTCTCTCAGTTGCTGTCGCCGGAAGTGCTATCAAATGGCTACGCGATTCTATGAAGATCATCAAATCCGCTAACGAGATCAACGCTCTTGCTCGCTCGGTGCCGTCCACCTCAGGCGTCTACTTCGTGACTGCCTTCTCTGGTCTGCTAGCCCCGTATTGGGACCCCGCCGCCACGGGTCTCCTAGTCGGCTTGACCTCGTACACGACGCCGGCCCACATCGCGCGCGCCACCCTCGAAGCGAACGCGTTCCAGACTCGCGGGGTGATCGACAGCATGAAGCTGGATTCCGGCTCAGATCTCGCGCACCTCAAGGTAGACGGGGGCATGACGAACGGTGACCTTGCGATGGAGGTGCTTGCGGACATTGGCGGGTTCGAGGTCATTCGGCCCGAGATGCGCGAGAGCACCGCGCTTGGCTCCGCACTGCTCGCGGGGTCCGCGATCGGCCTGTTTGGATGGGACGTCACGCGACCTGATACGCTGAGAGAAGTCAATACGGTAAACAGCACGCGCTTCAGGCCGGGCACGACGGAGGAAGAGCGTAATAGGGCATGGCGCGGCTGGCAGCGAGCCGTGGAGCGCTCACGTGGGTGGATAGAGAGCACGGAGGAATGATTGGATGACAGCGCAGACCGTCCTGGTCCAAGGCAACACGTGGTCTAATTTTGGCTGTGAAAGAAAGGGAGATTCGGAGCACTTTCTGTGAGTGCCAGTTGTTGAGCATAGATGTTATTTTGTTGTATTTGTGCTGTTTGGCGAGAAGACATTGTGAATATGAATATATACTTTCTCACTTTATGCACTAAAGTGAAAAGAAAAGCTTACTTGCTGGAATCTGTCCATTTCCAGAGGGACATTGACATTGCCGATTCCTGGCTTAAGAATTGGCTTAAGAATTCGTTGCCCTCTAGACCTCCGCACTACTTAGTGGTTACTCCTTTATTCATTCGACATTTTTCCGGACTTTCGGATATTTCATGGTGCTCAAATTTGACGACGTCAGAAACTTTTCAATTGTATATTTACATCACAAACCACAAGCAGAACTAGAAATTCGGGTATAGACAGTAACGCTAACAAAATTCAGTGACTAGTATGTTTGCGCCCACGGGGATGAGTCTTGGAACGCCCAGCGTTACTGAATTCTGGAAGCGTTTAATATTGAATTTCAACCTTCACGGGCACGCAGCTCGTCCAGCCATTGTCAGCCGCATCCACGACGGCCTTGTAGACCACGACATGTTCGGTGCCGACGTAGCTGCCGGTGCACAGCGAGAAGTTGTCGCCATCGCCGTTCACCGAGAGAGAGGGAGGCTGGATTGATTGCAACAGTTCCGAGTCAGTGAGACAAGTCGCGCAAACTAGAAGTAGAATGATCAAAACGTACCAGTTCGCAGTACGGTCCGTTCATCGAGCTGGGCGCCTTATAGTTAGGGCCATTGAACAACAACTGGCCGTTGCTATCGATCACGAAAAGCTCCGAGACACCGACCACACTGCCGTCCGTTCTGTACGCAGTGAGTTCGCCCTGAGTTAAAGAAAACTTGCTTCCCAGGGTCGTGGCGGCAGAGTCCCCGGCCTGATTACGAAATTAGAAATTCAAGCCAGTAGGATCTGAAACGCAATAAATACCATGATCTGGCTAGCTGCGCCATCGCCAGAAGCAACCTCTCCGAGAACGAGCTGCTTTGAGCCGGAACCCTGTTTCTGGACGGCGACCAGAGAGAAGTGTCTCGTGTCCGAATAGGAGCAAGAGGCCGAGCGTCCCAAATGCAGGGCGGAGGAGAGTGTGATAAGGAGAGACAGGGTGACGAGGAATCGGAACATGCTTCAGTAGGGAATGTTTAATGAGTGGGGTGTAGCGATGTCGTGATCTTCGAGTTCGAGAGTTGAGTGGTGCTGTGATTTCAGTAGAATGTCAACCTGCTTTTATACGCAGACGTACGCGGCTGGCCCGAACGACTCAATCGCTTCTGAGATTTTTCAGAACGTAGTCACATGTCGCATGGAGCGAGATATGAGCACAAGGCCTCCGTCGCGAACAGCAGTTCCGCAATAGGGAAGCACTCCGTATGGATACCGGCTAGGTTAGCAGCCCCGAGTCGCTCGTTGTAGTGCCGCACGCGTTAAGGGGGAAAAAAGGGCGTCATTAGGCCATAGCAGCCTTCACCGCGAAGGGATCCTAAGGTCCCTAGAAGCTAGCTTCGGTATTCGTTTCCAAATTTCGCGTGGCACGAGTCAAAATTTTACAGCGGCGTGATCCTGACAATGAATGACAGTTATCCGAAGGCGCCTACCACCTGATAGACGAGTAACCTTAGAGCCCATCAAATGAAGCAGTACTGTATGGTATGTCGTTATTAGAACCGCGGACTCCGTGGTCCTCACTCTCCTAATAGACTAGATATGGCAGATACTTCAGACAAATCTACCTTCCTGGGTGAGCGAGAGAAGGTGGATATATGCAATTGACGCTATCCATATGACAATAGAATAAATTGAACGTGTGGCGCAATTATTGCTGACACCTTTCCTGGCAACGCATGCATCTTGTGCTCGGTACATGATCAGAGGGAAATGAAGCGGAGTCTTTGGTCAAAATTACAAGTTAGCATACAAGCGAATGATGGACCCTCTTCCCCTGCGTACCTACGGGGATTCTAGGCCTGAAAGTGTAACTCCTTACCGGCAAATAACTTATAAAATTTTGCCATTCAAGTTGGCGGACTCAGCACGGGCGCCACTGTCCGCCC
>QFEA01001617.1:0-19001 GCA_003315975.1 Lactifluus echinatus | reverse complement strand
AGGAGGTGGTGGCATGACACGGTTTAGTTTAGTTAGGGACGCAGGCGGCGCACCTCCTCTTTAATCCGCTCAAACTCCTTGCGAAACTCGGCATAGTCGCTCTTGAACTTTTGCACGCGTCTGTTGTGTTTCCGTGCCCGTGCGCGGGGGTCAGAGTCAGATAGAGATAGACTAGGGAAGTGGGCGGGCGCGGTGTTGCAGCGTACGTACGACGCTGCTTTTTCTTGCTTTGCCTTGATGATCTCTCTCCGCGCCATGGAATCGTAGTCGTCGATCGTCCGGCTCATGCCTGCAAGCGACGCCGAGATCTGTCCTGACGGGGTTGTTGCCCAAAAGTCAGCACCGTTGTTTTTGTTGGAGTGAGCGAGCAGGTGAAACCTAGGAGAGAGGCGGATGTGTCACCGCCACGCAACCGCTCGAGATCTGCCTGTATAGAGCTCGACTGCCGTACACCGAGGGTATAGAGTGAGTTCATTGTCGGTCGTTGCTGTCCATGGCTCTGTGGCCTCACGTTGCGCATGCTTGTGGGTAGCGTCTCATCACGTGCACCGTGAGATGAATATACCCGAAAAGGGGAGGACCGCGCTCATTGGCCAGGCCAGAAACACGTTGGCTGGTTGGTTTGGTTTCAGTTGTTGTCAAATTGCTCTCATTTTTTGGCCACCCGTCGGCCGAGCCTCAAACGCGTTTGATGATGATAGTTTTCGAGTCATGTCAGTCACTGCCTGTCAATACACGTAAGGGGTTCTTCCTCCCCCCATGCCACCCACTGCCGTATTCATACAAAGATCTACACCAACGGGGGTATGTGGTATAGCAGTACAACACAGGCACGGCAGCAGGCGGTGGGGACGTGTGCACGGGTCGGCTTTTAAGTTTGGGGCTGCGATGCGACCGTCCCCGCCACTACTTAAATGCCCGTTTCACCTCTACCCTCTGATCCCAGTCTTCTTTGCGTTCCCTTAGGGGTTCCCTTAGGTGTGTGCCCGTATTGTTGTTGTTATAGTCACAACCACGACCCCTGGACCGCGTGGCAGCAGATATGGCCCCTCCCGCTCTGCCGCTCGAACTGGTCGGCATGATCCTCTCGTGGGCCCGACTCGAGCCTCGGAAAGAAATAGCGGACTTCAAGACGCTCTCTGCGAGCTCCCTTGTCTGCAAGGCTTGGCAAGCGCCTGCGCAAGGCATGCTTTTTCGCGATATCCCCATTTCGTTATGTCATCGGCACCGTTCTCTCCTCATCAGCACCCTTTCTGATCGCCCTGACCTTGGTCGGCACATCCGGTCTTTCGGCATGGAGATAAGCAGCCCTCCAGTCCCATGGGGTGTCGAGCCGTCCCCGGAAGCGTCCTCGAAGCGATACCGCCACAGGGTGGCAGACTTTATCTACATCCTCACCCATGCACCCAACCTCATCCGGTTGAGCATTGATGTTGACGGCGAATTCGAGCGCACGGATCTTTTCAAGCTTCGGTCTATCGATCTGCGTCATTTACAAGTGTTAAATTGGGAAGGCCGTCCGACGTCCTCCACGCTATATCAGTTCCTCGCCTTGTGGCCGTCTATTCGTTATCTCCGTGTAGACAACCTCTACCTTGATCCTCTTCCTGAAGATCGCCGTCCCATCTCTCTCCACGGTCTTTGCGTGCCGGATAGGCTCTCCGAGAGCTTCATGACGTGGTTGCTTCCCACCACCACCACCACCACCACCACTCGCACAGACGATGATGGCGAACCGCTTCGAGAGTTACACCTCGAGTGCGGCCTTCCGTCATACGGCATCCAAGCACATGCACACAACTTGCACGTATTGACGGTGGACAAGATTCCGCTGCAGAGCTTTTTGGACGCGTTGACCGTTCTGAAAGAGTTGACGTTCTGTGAGCTGCCCCGAGCTGCAATCCAGCTCCCACGCAGTGTGCAGCAAATCAGGTTCCATGCCAAATGTCAACGGCAACGGCGGCTTTTTTCTGTAGAGGCGGCCGGTCCGCTTATTGCAAATGAAACGAAATACCTGACTAAGGCCTTGAAAGACCTTCCAAACTTGATCGCTGTCGGTGCAACCCGTCAGAGCCCAGAACAGACCCTCGCTGCACTAGAAAGGTTCTGTTGTGAGGCAACTGTTGAGTTTGTTGTTTATGATAATGGGGCTGTGTACTCGGTGAGCTCTTGGCTCTGAGGATGACCTATCAAAATCTAATTCGCTTGTTTGTCTGACAACAGCCATGGCGCAGTCTGATCTGATAGAGTAGGCTTTGTGAGCCCACGATGACCGCTTTAGACATTTACGGATTAAACGAAGCCCAAGTTGAAACATTCTCTAGTTCCTGATATGGAAAGCGTGATACCTGATTTAGAAACCGATGTTTCAACATTTCAACGACATTATCAAGAACAACGATTATCTTGTAAATTCACGCGAGACGGGCCCACATCCTTGTTCTTTGCTGTCGTCGCATGCTTATAAACATGTCGTGACTTTTTCATATGAGTTTTCACATTCTCTCTCTCTGCCATGCAAGTCCAACAATGCGAGCCCGAAAGCACCTTCGTCGACGACGTCAGCAAACTCTTCACATTCGTCAAGCAGCACAACAACACGTTCCCCGAATACTTCAGGGTCGCGCGGATGTACCTCTTTGGCACCCCAATTCGCCGCATGGGTGCCCGCTTCCGTCATGCCACGCCTGGGTGCGCTGCTGCTCCCCATACAGCAGTAACCCCACTGAGTAATTATTGCTTATCACAGATGCATCCGCTTGAGACTGTACTCTAGCAATCAGCCAAAAGACGACGACTCTGCAGCAGTCATCGACGACGAGATTGACTTTCCCCTCGAGCCAAACGGTGACCTTGATTTCCGCCGCGCCAAGCTTTGGTGGGGCATTCAGGTTTGCACGGTACGTACCGATCACGCCGCCCATGACATTATTTCTACCCAAACAACAAAAAAAAAACGTTCCCGTCGTAGCCGCTCGAGCCGTACAGCTGGGACCTCTTCCTCCACCCCGACCCAAACAAACTCTCCGGCATCGCCGTCCACCACCTGACTGCCGGAAACCAAAATCGAATATCCCTCCTATGTTCGCTCGTCCTTCCCTTCTCTATTTCAATTTTAATACTCACCACCATCACCACCACCGCCACCGACACAGTTTTGCCGGATGAAAAAACGAACGAGTATAGGCGCGAGGAACAAGGCACGTGGATCCGCCACCTCAAATGGCACCGCCGCGCGCTCGCAGACAACCCGGCCTGGTACACCAACCGCCTCCTCGTCCTCTGCGTCCTCTTCTGGCTCCTCTCCCTCCTCCCAGGCGCCCTCGCCTTCCTCTCCTCCCTTGCCGTCGTTGCGCGCAGCGCGCGCGACCTCGTGCTCGCCGTTCCGTCCCAGGCCCGCACATCCGTGTTCTAGCTATAGGCGCTCGCTTGCGGACTCATATCCGCACGCACACTGTCTGGTAAACTTTTGTTTTGCGCCCATCTTCTCGATTTGTAACTCATTTTCTTGATTACGTTAGGCACAGCGCTTATCACTATCTTTTCAGTTTCTGTACACGTATTACCATGCCCACCTTTCTCTTCGCTACGTTATGATCATGATCCCCGTTGCTTCCCACATGCCTCACACCCCTCTACCTCATATGCCTCCCCCCTTATGTATCAACGACGGTTTTTTTTTCTACCACGGTTAAAGAGGTTGTACAAAATACCCATGTATTACAGGCACACGCAGACTATATGATTACAACGCGCTTACTCGACGACCTCCTCAATCTGCTCGATCACCTCGTCGATCCACACCTCAATCTCCTCCTTGTCTTCTTCCTCCTGTTTCCGCGTTGGCAGTTCGCCACGCTTCCCGCGCGCGCGACGCGTCTCAGCTATTTCTTCCGCGACGCGCACGCGCCACGCGTTCCACTCGTCCACGGCACGCTTGCGCTGTGCGATAAGCTCTGCCGACACCGTCGTCTCCTCCGCTGCATCTGCCTCCTCGAAAGCCCGTGAGTACTCCCGCAGGTTCCTCCGCACTGTCTTCTTCTGCTCCTTTGTCAGCAGCGACGGTGACCGCGGCCGCCACAAAAACTGCTTGAACCGGTCCAACAGCCGCTTCTCGATCTCCTGTCCGCGAAAGTCCCAAATTGCGTAACCGTTCTCAATCTAGGGGAGCAGCGAGCGTCCTTTTATGTGTTTCGCGAATCGGGCGTATGTGACATACCGTATGCGTCCAGGCACTGGCGGCAGTGGCAAGGTATCGTCCGCTTGGATCCCACTCAACGTCGGTCACGCCATAGTGGTCTGCCACGCCGAGCTGCTGGATGACCGTGCCCCATTCCTCTTTTGGTGCCTCTTTCTTGACTGCTTCGTCCGAGTTGAAGTCAAGATCCCAGAACTCTAACTCAGACTTTGACGTCGACCCAACGGTCGCTAGTACCACGTGGCGTCCGCGCGGTGACCAACGGATAGTGTTCGTTGTGCGACTCGTAAGCGTGCCTGCGATAGTTCAATTTTTAGTGTACAGGCTCGAATTGTCTCCATTAGACGTACGAAGAAGCTTAAAGTCATTTTTGCTGTGATCAAGCTGATAAAAACTGATGTCCGTCTTTATCGTAACACCTGGTCCTGGGTTGCCGAGATTAGGATCGCTGCTCGACACGATGGCAAAGCGTTCGCCCTTTGGCTCCCAGGAAAAGTCCGTCACCGTGTCTGTGATCTTTCTGTGTCCGAGAGCTCTAGAAGAAGGCATAACGAGTGTGTAGCGTACCTTTAAGCTCGACAACTTCTACCGGAAAGTCCTTTTCGCGGACACGGAAAATCTCGAGGTTACAGAAAATAGACTTTTTGGTCTTGGTGTGGCGATCAACGCGGACGCAAAGAAAGTCACCCTGGTTCTGCCAGTACAACCGACACTGATGGGACGTCACTATGAAGTGAACTAACCAGGCGGACAATATTCTCACCTCGGAAACATTAAACAAATTTTTCTGACGAAGGACCGCTCTGCCAGGGAAATTGAGAAGGGTGACACGGGCAGGCTGGTTGGCAACTTCGGGTGTCCAATACGCAAGCATATTTTCAATAGGCTTCTTGGATGCCTTGTCGGCATCCTCTCTGTCCTTTTCTCCGTGTGGACACCACTCGAAATCAACGACGCCCTCAATCTTAAGACTCTTCTTTCCTTGCAAACCCATGCTCGGTAATTCGTACACACTGATTTGCTGGCCTGGTGTCAGTCGAGCGGTATATTTGTCATCTGCACTCCACTTGAGGGCAGGCCAGGCCATTTGCTTCTTTGTCCCTTCACCTTCAGGAAGGATGGAGGGAAAGGTGCGTAAAAGGTGGCCAGTTTTGATGTCCCAGACGGCGATGTTGTTTCCCTCGTCTTCTGTAGAAAAGAAGCGAGGGCCCTGCGGCATGTCCTCTGCCACGGTGATCGGCTCATGCGACCAAGTTACGAGGTATTGTTCGCAGGGTGAAAAGTCAATTAGCCGGACGAGAGGGTGAAAGAAGCGTGCTTGGAGTTGGAAAGAGGAGCCGCCATATAACCGGACTCCCTGTCGATGGAGGGTGGCAACATAAGTGCCGAGTGGTGACCACGAGACGTATAGTTCGGTTCGGAGATTTTGCTGTGCGTAGTACGATGAGTGGGATAATCGATTCAGATGCGGCGAAACGTACGTGATCTTCGTAAGCCACTTCACATTGTGAGGGCCGGCCATGCCAGCGTATCGAGACCTCATCTCCGCGATATGTTACATATTGGTCACGGCCTAGGGGATCTGCCAGCCAAGCACGCAGATGTTCCTGGTAGAATGTTGTTGGTTGGTTGCTAAAGCCGCGACGCGAAACGAGTTACACACTTTTGGGTGGTATTCTTCTCGTTGTGGCTCTACATACGTCTCGTCTAGACCGGCAAACTTTTCAATGTCGGTGAAGCGATTGACGAGGAAAGTATGCTTTGCGTCGAACGGATGTCCATTCATTTCATTGAGGGCATAAGTGGCTGCGTCAGCATTTCGGAACTCGACGAATGCATATCTATGCGGGCTCAGCTTTGGTGGGAGCCACACACAAGTAGACAGACGTACCCAAGGCTCTTCCCGGTTATATCGTTCCATGGCATGGAAATGTCATCAGATTTAATTGGGGCACCTTTGCGGGTAAACTCTTTTGCAATCTTTGCCAAGAGTTTCTCGAGTTTTGACTTGTCGATGAGGGGGATGCCATCTATGAGGAGAATGTGGTCAAAGCCCTCTTCGAGACGGACCTTGTACCTAGATGAAAACAATTCGAGGGATATGTTTTAGAGTATGATCATTGCCGACACGCACTTTTCCTCGATGTCTGAATAGTCGATACCTTCATCCGGAATTGCCATGATGGTTTTTTGCGAGTCGTCGACCGGGAGATGCCGAGAGCGCTCATATGGCTACCTACGTTGCCGCTCACTTTGACTCGTGCCTCCTGCTGGTGCATCACAGAGCCCTGACAGTGACAGAATGATAGCTTTCTCAGGTGGCCACAGAGGCCTCACTCGCATCAAATATCCATCACCAAGCCACTGCCCACCCTCTAATGGGTCGTCTACCGAATATGATCATCATCGCAAACTTCGGGAGAGAGAGAGCGGGCAGCGGGCTCGCTATTGGAATTGAGTGAAAAGTGACAGCTGGCAACGGGGCCGAAATGACCCGAATCGGAGTTTCTCCGGAATATATTATATTCATTTTTCAGGTTGAGAGGAGAAAGTATATGCGCGTTCCCGTCCGAGGAAATCAAATCCGTTGTCTTTTGTCTTGTCTTGTCTCTCTCCCCTCTCCTTCTTCCCCTTCCCTTGCCCTCGCTTTTTCCTTGTTGCAAGCGTAGGCCACCTTTAAATCTATAAAGTACACCGCACTCCTCTCCTTTTTGTTTTCGTGCGTGTTCTTTTTTTTTCTTCTTTTTTGTCCCACCTACCAACTCGTCCACGCTCCTTTCCCTCCTCCGTCTCACATACCCTCCTCCTCTGACCTTTTTTTTTTTTTGCCTTTCTCTCTCTCCCTTTCTTTCACACCGCTCTCTCCCGCCGTTTCCTTCTTCAATCCACTTGGTTTCACAATGGACGACGCACAGACTGCTTTTGCGACCCAGTATCCTCCTTACGGTTTTGATCTTGATATGATGAAGGTTCTTCCTTGTCTCTCTCTATCAACAAAGGGATCGATAGTCATCATTTCTCTTTCCAGCGTTCCATGGATACCGTCGGTGGTCCCGACGCCAAAAAGGCCCGCTGGTCCCCCAATTCGTTTGGTACCGCTAACGGTCTTGTCACTCCCACCGCCCGTGATGTATTTGCAAATTATGGATATGGCTCGCAGGCAACCATCGCCCAAGGTTTCTCTAATGGTTCCCCGCCTTCAGGCTTTACTGGACCTCTCTATTCCACCACCCCAACCACTACTATGCCTGGCCAGATCAGCCCCAGTACCGCTAATGCATTTGCCCAGCAGCAGGTCCAACATCAGGCTCAGCAGCAACAACAGCAGCAGCAACAACAGCAACAGCAACAGGTCCAGCAGCAGCAACAACAACTGAATGGCAATGCCGGCTACGGCTTTGGTGGATACAGCATGCTCGGAATGGGCCTTCCCAGCGTTGGTATGCTCGGTGGTTTCCCATACGGCAACCAGGTCCCTAGCTTTGCCGGAGTATGGGTTTTTATTGGTCCGGAAGGAATTATACTCACGATAATAAAATAGGGCTTCAACGCTCCGCGAACGCCGTCGCTGGGCATCGCATCCCCTGGCAACTACACGGGCTCAGCTCTTACGGCTGCCCTTACTGCCTCCAATAATGCAACCGGACGTACCGTCTATGTTGGCAACCTCCCTGCCACAGCTTCTGTCGACGAGCTTCTCAACCTCGTTCACTTTGGTCCCCTCGAGTCTATCCGTGTTCTCCCCGAGAAATCATGCGTCTTCCTCTCCTTCCTAGATGGCGCTACTGCTACGGCATTCCATGCTGACGCGACTATCAAAAAGCTCTCGCTCCATGGCCAGGAGCTCAAAATCGGATGGGGTAAACCGTCCCCCGTTCCGAGCCAGGTTGCCCTGGCCATCAGCCAGAGCAACGCGAGTCGTAATGTCTATCTTGGTGGACTAGACGAGGGCACAACCGAGGAGCAACTCCGTGACGACCTTAGTCGTTTCGGCCTGATTGATCAGGTCAAGATTGTCCGTGACAAGAATATTGGATTTGTGCATTTCTTGAGTATTTCGGTTGCTACAAAGGCATGTTCCTTTATGCGTTATATGTGTTTTGTCCTATATTTTAAATTTCCTTAGGTTGTGAACACTCTCCCGACGGAACCCGCCTGGGCAGGAAAACGTGTCAACTACGGCAAAGACCGTTGCGCGTACATCCCCAAGTCTCAACAAGCCGCCGCACAAGCAGCTCAGGCTGTCGCGGCGCAGTCCCTTGTTGCCCAATCTGCCGCTGCCACTCTCAGCCCCATCAACACTAGCGTTGGCGGCTTTAGTCCATTTAGTCCTTACTCACCCTTCACTCCCGAAGGGTTCGGTGTCCCCGGGAGTGCAAACAGGACCGTGTACCTCGGCAACATTCATCCAGAGACGACAACAGAGGATTTGTGCAACGCCATTCGTGGTGGGGTGCTACAGAGCATACGGTACATGCAGGACAAGCATATAGCCGTAAGTGCTTTGTTGTTGTTTTTTGAGGGGGGTGGATCCGCTGATTTGTATCAACTTGCATTAGTTCGTCACATTCATTGACCCTGCAGCGGCACTCACCTTCTTCCATGCGGCTTCATACCAGGGTTTGACACTTAACAACCGGCGGCTCAAACTTGGTTGGGGTAAAAACGCCGGCCCACTTCCGCCCGCACTAGCCCTGGCAGTTCATTCGGGTGCGACCCGTAATGTGTACATTGGCAACATCGAAGACTTTGAGACGTTCTCCGAGGATAAACTAAAGCGCGATTTTGGCGAGTACGGCGATATCGAGCTCGTCAACTTCCTCAAGGAAAAGAACTGCGCATTTGTCAACTTTACCAATATCAGTAACGCTATCAAGGCCATCGAGGGTGTCAAAAATAAGCCCGACTATGCCAACCTTAGAATTGCTCATGGCAAAGACCGCTGTGCCAACCCACCTAGGTCTGGTCCACAAGGTGGTGGCGCCATGCGACGATCGGCGTCAGGTAACGGCCCTGTCTCGGCAACAGCCATGTCATCGGACGACCAGGAGCTCTTTCAAGTTCCGATGGACGGTGCTGGAGCCAATATCGGCGAGGTCGACCACTCTGGAGAAGTTGGTTCTGAACTAATGGAACCACCCCCGGAGGCATAAGGTCGTGCATTTACGCCCCCTCATTTTTCTCAAAGATACCCATGTCTCTGACTGTGTCTCGTCCGGACTGAAAACGCATATACACACAACGCATACACAATCTCGGTCGGAAGAGTGGACTGGCGAACGGTTGTAAATTGGAGTGGTCCCGCTAGCTTTGTCTTCTCTTCTTGGGCTCGCTTCAAAGGAGAGAGAGAGGGAGGGGCAATATTGGTTCGTTCTCCATCCTCTATCGAATATCGTTATTCCCCTTCCCCTTCGCCATCGTCTCCGTTTTTTTTGAAAATCTTTGTGTCGACTTGGTGTTTTCTATTCCGTGCGTCGCGTAACCACTTATATATGCCCCTCTCCATATTTCTTTACCTCTCGACTCGCTCGTTGCTCTCCCAAAGAAACCTCCATCGCTCGTAGCCCCGTACCATACCGTATCGTATCGTGTTATATTACAATACGTATCTCTTTCTCTCTAACTGTTTTTATCCCAATTTACATCGTATCTTGGGGAATCTGAAATCGGCATTGGCATCAGTACCAGTTACCTGTTATGAGTCAATACGAATCATATATATCAACAATCAGCATTCGGGGTTTTTGGGAGAACCTCGTCGCGGTGCGGTGACTGATGCCTCCTTGGAAGGGAGAGGCCCAGGCCGAAACACGGCATATTGTATCCACCGGGCGCTCCCCGTACGGTTTGTTTGCGCCTCCTTGTCTCCGCGCCTCCTCCGCGCCCATGCGGATTCCCCATCGTCTCTTCCGTGTCTCTTGCACGCAATAACGCCCACCTGGCCCCACGGCCCCGGAGTCCCTTACGTCATTGGTTCACACGTTTTTGGTCGGCGCATGTGACGTGTACTTCCAAGTCGCTGGCGCATGGCGCAGGTGGGCGTTCAGATTCCTACTCGAGAGCTCGAGAGAAATCGGACGATGTTCGCGGCGTCTCGCGTAGTTATTCGGACGTGCGTTACATTTGGGATGCAAACTCGAACCTCTGGTAGACACCGTTTTCTTTTTTCCAACAGAAGTCGGAGGGGGTTGCACATCCGCGCATACTCCCGCCATCGTAGCCGTGTTGCCATGCACAACGAGCTTTTCTGGACGTATACAACGGGTTCTGATGGCTCGTAGCTCGGACATTCGAGGGAGTCAAGAGAGCCTCGTCGTTCGACGCGCCAACATAATGGCGCAGTGCTTATAATAAATGCATGTCTTGGGAACTTGGGAACTCACTATCGCCGTCACCCCTCACAGTGGAACATCACCCCGTTCGATGTGTCTGCGTTGCGATGCTCCAAGGTGTGCAGACCAGTTCCCATCCTCCAAAAGAGGTTCTTGTCGCTTCCATCAAAACTCTGCCGTTGTTTCTGGCATTCTCATCTGCGTTACCCCCAACTTAAGAGGGTGACGGTCTAGTGTGCTTCAATACAATGGACTTTGGTTATAAGAACCAGCAACCCGGCCGTTACATCTCGTGGGCGTTGTGTACTACAACATCGACTCGAATGGAGACAGGGTCTTAGTAAACAAGTCAAAGGCATGAATTTCGTACGTCGCACGTATCATTTCGCGACGTAGAATGACAGCCAGACTGCATAAGGACGTGGTAACGGATAAGCGCGTAAGAATAAAGGCTAAGGTACCCGGGCCGGTAGCCGGCCCGAGGAAATGGGATGACGCTGGTGACGTATCACACCTGTGTACTCAGATCTACGTGGAACTGGAACTGCACGCCGACATACTATGCGAACAATCTTTCGCGCCTGGAATCTATGCGCCTGGAATCTATTACAGAATCGATTTCATCTTCCTGAGTGGGGTTAGGAATACAAAACCCCAAAAGATATAAAAGTCGAGGCTCGAGGCATCGAGCTCTCGGTGGCCGGCGTTCTCCAACTTTCGTTCATCATCACTATCGTAGTTCCGCTCTTGGTCATGTTGTGGCGTACCCCTACTCTCTCTGCCTATGTCGCTGTGTTTCTGGCCATTTCTGCGGTGGCGACGCCGACGGAACCGCGTCCCTGTTCCGATGAGTCCAAGATGATGCCGTACCCGGAATATGAGACACCCAAGACTATGGAGAGACCTTACCCACCGCCGTCGATGCCTTATTCGGAGGAGGAGCCCAAGCATGAGGAGCGGCCGTACCCGCCGCCTCCGCATCCGAAGATTTACCTTGAGAAGTACAAGCCCGAGGAGAAGGAGAAGGAGAAGTCTTACTATGCCCCGCCGAAGGAGGAGAAGTACAAGGACGAGTCCTACTCGTATCCCCCCCCGAAGGAAGAGAAGCACAAGGAGGAGTCCTACTCGTATCCTCCCCCGAAGGAAGAGAAGCCCAAATACGAGGCCCCTTATTCGTCTTCTTCTTCGCCTATGCCACCGCCAAAGACTGAGACTCCTTACTCTTCTTCGCCGCCCCCACCGCCGTCTAAGACTGAGACTCCTTATTCTTCTTCTTCGCCGCCTCCACCGCCCAAGACCGAGGTCCCTTACTCCTCCGCATCTGCACCGCCGAAGGAAGAGAAGTCCAAGACCCAGGCCCCTTACACTTCTTATCCTTCGCCTTCCCCATCTGCACCGCCGAAGGAAGAGAAATACAAGACTGAGGCGCCGTACTCTTCTTCTTCATCGTCGAAGCCAACGGAGACACCTTACTACGCGAAGGAGGAGAAGCCCTACCCATCTCCTACATATCCTTCGCGTCCGGGCGATTACACAGAAAAGGCCAAACCTGAGGAGAACCCTTACCCGCCTCCCTATATGTCACAGAAAGGGCCTGAGGAGAACCCTTATTCGTCCCCTTCGTCACCGGAATATTACCCGGAGAAGCCTAAACCTTATGAGAAGTCTTACTCCGCACCAGGGCCTTACGCTGAGGAGAAGAAGGACAAATCGTATGAGGACCAGGATTCCCCGGTTTATGACGCTCCCGGTTACGCAAGCAAGTGCGCGATGGAGACAGCTACGTACCAGGGGGATGGCATAGTGGATGATTGTGTCCCTATCGGCTCCGACGAGTAGGCGGTAGTCCCTTTTTTTTTTACATGTGCCTCGCCACGAACGGAACTTGCACTCTTTATTACACTGTCACTCTTTTGTACATACACATCCACCTTCTGCGTGGTTGTGATACCATACCGTACTATTGCAATCGAACGCTCGAACTATTTTTTTTGCACGGGAGAGAAAGGAAAACCAAAATGATGCGCTACTGACGGTTGCACCTCTTGTCCAAGGCACAGAAGCAGGACCCGAGGTAGGCTCACACACCCGTGGCGTGCGATAATGGATCTAAGCTTATGACCGTCGTTGTGTCTCATTTGAAGATTGGAATACAAAGCTTAGCGATTGATTTGCGTCTTCTTGAATTTTAATTTTACCCATTTCCGTCAGGCCGGTCATTTCCGGAGCAGCGTGCGTGGACTACCGTCCAAGTCGTGGGCGCAGTACCAGCGCGAGTTACAATCTTGTTGCCTTGCTTGCGCATCGCAATCATTATCTTATCTTGAGTGGCCAATTAGAGAACACATTTAGTCAGCGCCGCGGGTTTCTCCGTAGCGGTTTGGATGCCTTCTACGGTACGGTACGGTCTGTTGGTCACCGATCACTGTAGAATTTTCCGTCGCAAGCCATTCGCTGCACCCGACGCCTGGTCGTCCTGGTCGAGTTGTGGAATGCAAAACAAGGGATCTTCGACCTTTGCTTCTCTTCTCAGGAGCAACCCGGAATGGGCCAGCTTTTTGAATGCCATATTAATTAGTCTCCTTTTCGTATACTTCTCTCGCTGCCTAATGTTTTGATATTCCCCCTCTGTCGGACAGCTTCTCTGATGGTCAATTGTCTGTCAACAGAGTCATGGATTACTTTGTGCCGGGCATGGAACGGGTCATTTTAAGCACGACCGAAAGACAGAACCAAGGTATGGATTGCATATCTAGATATGCTACCCCCGCCTTCGCGATTGTCGCCCAAACGGAGAAGCATGCGATCGCCTTTGGCTGGCAGCCATACGAGGAAGCGTTTCGTCCTGTCCTGTAACCCAAGTTAGGAACAGCAATGCAAGGCCCGCGAGCGTATAAAAGGAGGCGGTCAAGCACTCGAATTCAGCAGTACCCTGCGGTTCTCCATCGGTCCTCCACATTTTATTCATTGCTAGTCCTGCTTTCCATCATGCTTTCGCGTTTCTCTACTTTGTTCGTCTACGTCGTTGCCGGTCTGGTTATCTCCGCGGCAGCGACTCCTATGGGACCGCCCCGTGACTACGATGATGGATCGAAGATGATGAAACCGCAGGGTTATTCCTCCCCTCCCTCGCCGAAATACCCTGAGATGCCCTACGGGAAACCTTATTCTGAGAAGAAGTACCGGGAGGAGGCTTACCCGAAGGCGTATCCCGAGAAAAAGTACCCGGAGCAGCCTTATCCCAAGGCGTATCCTGAGAAAAAGCCGGAGGAGCCCTACCCCAAAGCCTATTCTGAGAAGAAGTACCCGGAGGAGCCTTACCCCAAAGCCTATTCTGAGAAGAAGTACCCGGAGGAACCTTACCCCAAGGCGTATTCGGAGAAGAAGTACCCGGAGGAGCCTTACCCCAAGGCGTATTCGGAGAAGAAGTACCCGGAGGAGCCTTACCCCAAGGCGTATTCGGAGAAGAAGCGCCCGGAGGAGCCTTACCCCAAGGCATATCCCGAGGAGAAGCCGTACGCCAAGCCTTACGGTCAGGATAAGAAGTACTACCCAGAGCCGAAGAAATATTATTCTGAGGACTCGGAGAAGCCGTACCCGAAACCTGGGAAGGAGATGGTTCAGAAATACGACGACCAGGACGACCGGAAGTACGACCGTAAGGACGACCGTAAGGACGACCATAAGGACGACCGTAAGGACTACCAGAGGGTCGGCCGTAAGGACGACCGGGACGACCGGAAGTACGACCAGGACGACCGTAAGGACGATCATAAGGACGACCGTAAGGACTACCAGAGGGTCGACCGTAAGGACGACCAGAAGGACGACCATAAGGACGACCGGAAGGACTACCAGAAGGACGACCATAAGGACGACCATAAGGACGACCGGAAGGACTACCATAAGGACGACCATAAGGACGACCATAAGGGCGACCGAAAGGACTACCAGAAGGACGACCGTAAGGATGGCGACGACGACGGAAAGAATACTTCCGGGGGCGGGGGCGGGAACTGCAGCCAAAGCAATAAGTTTTGCTGTACGTCAACGCAAGTCGTAAGTTTCCGTGCAATGCCCCTCTGTCGATTCGTTTCTGAACTCGCTCTTTCAGGTCAACAGTAAAGCGGACTTCCCCAATATTTTGGAAGCTATTCCTGGACTGGAGACTGCGGGGATCGCGATCGCCGACATTCTCAAGCTTGTTGAAGCCTTGCCGGATGACGAAATGACGATCGCCAAAGGTTGTTCCCCTTCAGGCGATATGTGCAATAATAATGCAGTGTGCTGCGACCATAACAACTTTGTAGGTGTCCTCAAAAATTCTCTTCGGCTTTTTATTGATATCTTGTCCGTCACCAGAAGGGCCTCATCAACCTCGCTTGCAGCCCAGTTGATGTCACCATCACTAAAGGCAGTTAAAGGGCAGGTGTCGATCGATGTTCCGGCTGTTCTCAGGGTGCTTCGTGACGAGGACAATTTCTATTCGTGCCACTCTTTTTGTAATACGCACAAGCGCACATGACGCGCAGTTTCTATCGTACCATACTATTTTACAAATTATAATGCCTCATCCTGTGGGAGGACGATAAAAAGGGCCAATTGAGAGACAAATCTGGAAATCTGAGTAAGACTGAAGCTGGTATGACTGAAGACAACGACAGATCGACGTGAGGACGTGTGATAAAGAACGAGAGAAGGACTATCAGAAATTCATTGTGGATGCCCGTACTCTCCGAGCGGTGTTAAGTGACATACAGCTGCAAAAATTATGTCCAGGCTTCAGGCAAGAAACGGAATAAGCGCACATGCTCTGCGCTCTCGTAGCGTAGCCTCCTGCATTACTAGATATTTGTAATCCAATATTTCGTATGAGACGCCATGGTATCATGACTTGGCCGACGTATCGTCCAGCAGGATTCTCATCTGTCCCGAGGTGATATTCCTCCGTGTTGACAAGGAGGATGTTCAGGTCCTTGTCCGTCCCGACGAAAGTGCTAGTGCCGATAAGTGCGCGATTGAAGCGTGCCGTGCCGCGAAAGATACTCCTGCGAATTGTCTCTGTCTCGCATCCGAGCCCAAAGTGCCGGGTGGAGGGCGGATGATGACGCGACGGGACGCTGTTCCGCGACCGCGAGGCGCTGGCACGGCGTCGGCGCGCGGAACGACGAGTGATGGGCGATGAATCCGTTCGAGAGTAACGCCGCGTTGAACATGCAGGGCCAATACCCGTCTTCGGACACACACAAGTACTCTATCATCCTCCCGACCTACAACGAGCGCGAGAACCTGCCCATCATCATATGGCTCCTCGCCAAGACGTTCAGCGAAGAGTGCGTGCGCGCTTTTTTTTTTTTTTCGTTGGGTCCTTTGCGGCTGACGTGCGCCGTGCAAGTGTGTAGTGACCTTGCTTGGGAAGTGATCATCGTCGACGACAACAGCCCAGATGGGACACAAGAGGTTGCGAGGCAGCTGGCTGCCACGTACGGCGAGGACAGGGTCGTGCTCAAGCCACGGGCGGGCAAACTCGGTCTCGGGTGCGTTATTGTCTCCAGCGTGGTGGGCTGTCGCGCTCTCTCACTCACCCTGGGCGATGGGGTAGGACCGCGTACATCCACGGCCTCAACTTTTGCACGGGGGATTTTGTGATCATCATGGACGCCGACTTTTCTCACCACGTACGCACGGAGGCCGTTGCTCTCTCCCGCTCGGCTAGACATGGCTGCTGACGTCCCTTACTCTGCCCACCCCAGCCAAAGTTTATACCCCAATTCATCCGGTCAGCTTTATACTATCCGTGCGTATGTTGTCCGAGGCTAATTGGCGAGACGCGACAACAGTTTACAGAAAGCGCACGACCTCGACATCGTCACGGGCACACGATATCGCACGACGTCCAGCCCGCCCATGTCCGGCACAGAACCCGGCGGCGTCCATGGGTGGGACCTCAAGCGTAAGTTCGTCTCCCGCGGCGCCAACTTCCTCGCGGATACAGTCCTCAACCCGGGCGTCAGCGACCTCACCGGTTCATTCCGCTTGTACAAGATTGCCGTGTTGAGGCACATCATAACGCTCACCGTCTCGCGTGGCTATGTCTTCCAGATGGAAATGATGGTGCGCGCCCGTGCGCTCGGATACACAGTTGGTGAGGTACCTATCACGTTTGTGGATCGGATATTTGGGACGAGCAAGCTCGGTGCAGACGAGGTCGTACTGTATGCCAAGGGTGTCTGGACGCTGTTTACAACCGCGTAGACGAGTAGCCACTCTATTCTGTTCTATCTATGATCATAGTATCGTATTTTAAATTTTTTTTCGGTTTTGCTGGATTCGAAAACCTTCGCATTGCAACTCCCATAGAAACCTCCTGCGGCAATGAGGTCAAGAGTCACCACTCTGCCCAATCAAATTTGCAGACGTTTTAGCATCCAAGAAAAGTTCGTTCATCTCGCCTGTCTTCAAGCTCGGTGTGATCTCGCCCAGCCAGTCTCACGAGAATCGACGCGGGGGTCAATAGTTGTATCGCGTACAAGAACAAGAGCATCAGCAGGTGTTGATCGGGGGTCTCATGATTGACCTTACCGATGTGAGGACTCTCGCCCTCAGATGCGAGTTTATCAATGACGCCTCGCCTTCACCAAGTTTGAGGCCTTCGGTATTCGCACGAAGTTGAACTACTTTAGCAACTTGGTCACGGGTGAGTAATGACTAAAGCAAACCGATCTAAGAAGCCGGTAGGGATGCTATGTGGGGCGTGGGGCGACCATATCGGTTGTCCGGCACAACGGTACTGTCCCGGTTGGAGGCAAGTGATCACTGTGCGCATGGGGGATTTCAAGTAGGACATTGAGGTACGTAAAGCATTCAATGTCAAGCATATGGACCTGATGGGTTCAACAGTTATTATAGGGGCCGAGAGTTCCACGAGCAGATGGCGCATTTTATCAATAAAAACGACGCTGGGAACAACTCTTCCGCAACACCCTGGTCAACGTAGTTCTGGACGACCTTGTTAACCTCTCGTCGTAATTTTTCAGTTACCTCCGTCCTGCCACTGTTTACGAGACTGCCCATGACGCTCATGATATTCTGTCCGCCCTGTGGCCGCACGTTTGTCGCGTCGAGGTCGCCCAGCGTGACATCTTGTACAAGCTCCTTGCGCTTGTGAACCTCGCCCTTGGGAAGAGGCACGTATGGCTCTAATTCCAAGTCATATGACGAGGCGTAGGCATCTGAGCGGCCGAGCGCTGAGATTTGTGATGTGTCCGTCAGCAAAAGGAAAAGACAATTGGTATAGCATACCTTCACAGCGTCTGTACTAGCTTCAATATAGATCACGTCCCCAACGAGGATATTGTATTTGAGGATAGCCTCGTAAATAGTCCTTGCCATAACCGCTGAGTGGATTTTCAGCCTTCTGTTGGCATGAGCTTGGTCACTTCGCCTTCATAAACCTCCTTTGTTTCCTTTATCCGCAGCCCTGAAGGAGATCACACCGCACTGTGAACAACGTGTGAAAGGAGCAAAGCAAAGACGCGTATGCGCACGGACGGCACGCCGGAAGGCTTCGGTGAGCACCTTGGCCTCTTTAACTACTTCTGCGGAGTACACCCCGACTGACCATAAGAAGCGACCATAGGACAAAATGGCACCTTTGCGCCAAGTTCGTGTGAAATGGCCAACGCGAGCGCGGTCTTGCCCGCGCCCGGTGCGCCAACGAGGAGCAGCGCGCATCCAGAGAACTTTCGCGATTTCACAAGCTCAACGAGCACACCACACGCCCCCCTTGCGGTGCCTCGTGATGGAGATACGGTTAAGAAGAGGGCGAGTTTGAGACGCGTGCCTCGAGCGCATTGTTCTGACCAACGAAACCGGCTGCGTCGGTGGTCGCGAATCCTTCGGGAGTGAGACCGAGGGCCTTGATATGTGAATGAGGCGCAGTGACGGATGTTGATGAGAGCAAGGGCCGAGTTGCTCCTTCACTGCACTGGTCGACAGCGGTCACGACTGGGCCGTGTCGCGTTAGTCGCTGACCACGATAATCGATGTCCGCACTCCTCCGCCTCGCTCGCACGCCTCCTTGCCGTCGCTCACTCCTCGCCCAGTACATTACATCTCAGTCCTTATCTCACAGTTATCTCTCGTGGAGGACACTGCACCAAGCTGTAGCCACCCCGACGCCTGCAGTTCTGCGTCGCTCGCCGACAGTGGAGGACATCAATGCCGCAGAACTAGATGTAGAGCCTCTCCCCAAGAGAGATGCCCGATTGGCTCTGACAGAGCGTGCAGCAGAGGTTCGCTGCCAGTTTATCCGGCCGAGTCGTTGATTCATTAACACATCCATGTCTCGTGTTGGTAGCAACTCGGTCGGATATCTTCTCAAGAGAAGCATGCGGGCTCAGCCCTCCGAATATCCGTCGAGTCGGGCGGGTGCCATGGCTATCAATACAAAATGGAGCTCACACAGCATA
>QFEA01001615.1:0-20578 GCA_003315975.1 Lactifluus echinatus | reverse complement strand
AACGTGTCTGCGGTCGAAGGCACAAATTTCATATTTGTTCCAGTCGCGGGTGCGGAAAAGCCAGCTTGCGGGCAGCACGGGATCCTTAAGCAGATACACATTTTCCATACATTCTCATTCTCAGACTGGTGGCTGGTACTCTACACGACCACACCCTAACCAGTAGGCTCTTCTGAAGGGAATCATATACAATACAAGATGGATCTTCAAAGATTGCCACCTTCTCCAATGTTGATAGGCAACGGCTCGATACTGCGCCTGTCCAATATGTCATAGTGACCGGGCCTACGATGGGCATTCAGAAAAAACCGCAGTCGTTGTCGAGATGTATCACTCACCGATAGATAAGCGTCAATGCTGCCTCACTTTCGTCGAGCGCGTTGTTGAACGTCACAAACTCGACGCGTCCATCATCGCTGCGTCCATCGAGGTACGCGATATTTACGTTCACTTTGAGTGCCCGCGATATCGCGGTCACTTGGACATGGTCTACAACAGTACGTATTTCAGTCACTGGCGAACGAACGATAAATAAATAAATGTGTTCACCGGCCTCCTTCCCAAGGACTTCGACAAAAGCTTCACAAAATTCCTTCACGGCCATCTTCTCTCCAGTTTCTGGATGAAACAAGAATGGGTCGTATTCTTCCGGGTCGTTGCGAATCTGCGCGCTGGTGATCATGCGCATGAACATGGCCAGATAATTAGACACTGTGACGCGGCAGCAGGATATATGAATATAGACGTTCTAGGGTTCCCGGAAAAACATACTGGTGCTATCCTGGAACACTTCGAGCAGTTGAGCCGGAGTCAGTGTTTTCCCTGTATTGGAGACAGGCTCTGGGTCAATCGTCCCCGTGATCAGATCCCGCGGGATTTCCCAACACTCGTCGACCACCGTCTTGTCGAACCCAGCCTTCTCGAGCATCGGTAACAAGTTTTCGAGCGTCGACATGGACGTCGCGACGGCCAGTTGCCTATCCTGACTGCTGAATATGCGCTCTATGTACGCAAAGATGAGGGCTGCGCGTCCGGTCAGCGCACACTTGCGGCCACACATAAAAAGACGGGGATGAAGCGGATTTTTCCCGGCACACACATCGATAAAAGCAATCCCCGTCTCCGCGCGAGCGGCGGATGCCCTCCCAGCCCTGAGCCGATAGGAAATCAATCTGCTTCAGGAAGGATTGCGAGCCCCCTTCGTACTCTGCGCGGAGCACGCTCAGCGGCACGAGCTCTGCGACCAGCGGGTTTGCAGATGGAACGGCGCTATTAAGGGCGTTCTGCATAAAATCGCCTTCATTCAGCATGCACTCATAATTACCATTTGGGCGAAATACTTGGTTCAACTCATAAAGCTGTGCCTGGCTCAGTGATGTGAGATCTACGCGATGGATGAGGGTGTGGCGTCAGCGCGCCAGGGCGCTGCATGCGAGGCATCTTGCGCACCAGTATCTTCCGTGATATTACGCATCCAGTCCGTGGGTGGATCCACAGGATCTGGGAGTTCATACGCTCGCGGTCTCGCTTAAAGTAAGGACCGGCCCCACAAAATGTGTGAGCGCGACATTGTACGAATGTGATAACTGTGGAAGGAGCGTGATGCTCCCCTCGTTCACTCACGCGCCGGAGGAAGATTGTCAATATTATCGCGCTCCATTGGAAGGTCAGTGATGCTTTATCAATGGGTGCGCTGGCAGGAGGGGACAAAGGACGGTGAGTACAGTACTAGGACATGGCGAGATGAGATAATAGACCCACATGCACAGCTCTTGGGCGCTCTTGATCACGTGCAGATAAGACATGTATACTGGGTTATGTTTCAACTCAGAATTCAAGTAGTACTGAGATGATGATGAAGCACAGCTGCTTCCCGTTGATGGGGGCTGTGCTGTGTTATGCATTACGCACACGCGGACAGTTCCATGATTACTCTGAGTTGACAACGAGGCCCAGCGTAGGAAAGGGAGCGAGATAATGTGCTTGACCTCAAGTCGAGCTGTGCTTAACTTAACTTAGAATAGAGTTAGTCGTTTAACATAAGCCAAGTAAATATGTTATACATAAGAAGGCCGAGAATAGGACAAATCAAATAACGTCATTCATATCCCAAGAGTTTCTGAGAACGGATAACATGGAGTTGATGTGGTGCCTCAGGCTTTTCTAGCAATGGAGTGCTTGACGACAGTGATTGTGTGGTCTTTTGTAAAACATGATCCCCATAAAATGAAGGAATCGCATAGAGGCGCGTACACAGGCCATCAGTACAGACACAAAGAGTGCATAGGTGAAACAGATTGCACGCAGGCGATCACGTTATTCTCCATCATCACACATTTACAAATTACTTGCCCTCCTCTGGCGCTTGCAGGCCATCATTGAGTTTACAACAAGTTAAAAGTAAAAAAAGTGCGGGTCATGGTCATGGATGGGGATGGGGGAGGGGAATTGGTTACGGGCTGGGCCCGGCACGTGTGGGGTGTCAGCCCGGGGGCGGGTGTCAGGGGAGTTAGTGGAGTGGGCCACGTGCACTTGCATGCCTCAGCCCAGCCCGCAAAAACAATGAACGTTTTTCCAGTTTGCACTAAACTCTTCATATAGTAACAGATGCATTGAGAGGAGCATAATGCGTGCGTCCTCAAGCACGTGATAGTGGTATATACACAACACACGTGCCCGCTCAGTATCACATGACTGGGCCCACCAGACATGGAGTTTTCAAACTCCGATTTTCTGAAACCCTTGATAGTTTACGTAACGAGGTGTGACGGCGGTGAACCATCACGTGCCATCGGCGTCAAGTCAAACAACAAACAACCAAGCAAAGATCTGAGATTTAGTTGCCCACTTGGCTGAGTTCGCGCAGCATCACAACTACCCTGACCAACTACCTCTTCCACAGTAGTGATATAAGACTAGGGCTAACAGTATATTATTAATGGCCTCCGCTTATCCTTTCCTACCCGCCCTGCAAAGTTGCTGCACATGTAACGTTTAGCAAGATGGTGCGTGTCAATCCTAACGAAAACTCACTTCGGATATCTCCCGGAGAATCTACCACGTTCTGGAGCTGTCGTCCTTGCTGTGCAGGCTACGGCAGGAATGCGAGATCGTGTTTTTGGGTCACGAGAGCTACCAATTGGAGGGAAGTCTCCGATGGGTATCAATTGGAATGCGGGAAGGGAGTTCATCCCGGGGTGAGACACTTTTTTTGGTTCTGTGGGAACAAAGGCTCGTCTCCAAAGCCTCTCCATAATAACACCATGGTACCACATCTGAAAGTGTATCAGCGACAGCAACCAGGTGAAGCGGACGAAGCACAAAGAGTTACATCGATGTACAATAACTTAGATGACACTGGCCCGCAGTGCGGTAGATACCGTGATTAGTTTAATGCGAGGATGTAATAGGCGAATGTTTCGAACGGCCGCAGAGTGTATTTAAATCATACCCCGTCATGACACTTCCGTCGTAGTGACCCGCGAAGCCCGTCAAGGCTCGCCTGCCGCTGGCACTGCGTCACTGCGCTGGTGCCAGTGCAAGCGTGGGCGCAGTGCTAGTGCCAGGATACCCTACTGAAAGAACACAGCTTTTCTGTTCCTTCCACGGCATAAAGATCTCGAGCACAGCCGAGTTGAGGTTTCAAAACAAAGAGCATCTCAAGGTAGTACTGAGTAGCAGTTCTCCGAGTCTGCGGTTCGAGAGATATAAGAAGCGCATTCGAGGCCATGTGTTCACCCAAGCTGGCTTCGCAGGACGGTGGGAGGGTGGTGTCCTTCTCGAGATCAAAGAGAGGAGCTCGCGGCTGAATTTACGCGGTCTGGGTCGTGGTAATAGGAGACAGGCAGGTATGCTGCCCAAGTTACTTAATCCCCCCCTCCCACCTATCTGAGAGAAAAGGGCAAGGGCGTTACCTATGGGATCACGCACTGTTGCCCCCGGGGGGATGGCCAGCCACACACGCCACGCCGAACCTGGGCTGGCCTCCGATCTCGGAGGTCCGCGATACAGACGCTATCGCTCATGATACCATACCTCACCTTTAGATTACAGAATTCTTCATGACGGGCTGGCAATCTGTAGATGTAGATGGAGTGGAAGCTGTAGCGATAGATCCATGACGCTCGCTTGCGCGATCACGTGCCCCAGAGTTTGCTTCCGTGTCCGGCACGGCTAGGCGTCAATCTGTACGGGCTGCGAAACGCAAGTCTAATTATCAGCAAGGACAGCGCTTCTCGATCTTCGATGATGAATTAAAGAAAAGGACATGGTCATCTCGGAGGAGAGTAATGAACGGGTAAACCGTTGGTCCGAGATGGTGATTTGAGAAACGCGTATCACCTGCCATATATTCTGTAGGGCTAGCAAAATCTAGAGTCTACGTGTAGACCACATAATTTGTGATAAAATAATGATAAGAATAAACCGCAGTCACGTCAATCCAAATTGGTCTTAAAGAGCACGTCGATGGCAAATCATGCCACCATACAGAAATTGGAATCATCTCGTTCTTGAACGGTGCGCGTCCAGCTTCGCCAATAACTCGGTCTGCTCTTCGGGAGTCTTCTTGGTGCTATAGCAGTATCATGAATGTGCGATGATCCAGTCACATAAAATGGGCATACAAGCTCTGGGCGAACACAGGTATGTCGTCTGCCGACTGAATCATACCCATCTCTATAAGCGCTATCTGACGTTGGAGGAGTCTACAAATTAGGGCACACAATCAGCACTACGCCGAGGAGCCCACAAAGACATGTATACTTTGTTCTGGGACTGGGAGGACGTGTATGGTGCTTCCTTCTCGGTGGCCATTCAAAATCGGAATCCGTAGAAGCTTCCTGTTCCTTTGCTTTCTTTGCCCGCTGGCGTCGTTCCTGTTTAAGGACGGTGAGGGATTCGGGATTATCTGTTCTAACAACACCCACCTTTCGTGCCTTCCTCATCCGTTGTTCTTCAATGGAGTTAGGAACCAAAATGTCGTCGTTACGATGACTGTACTTAATCCCGCGGTTTTCGAGAACCCTTGTTACACTATCTTTGACATCTGGGACAGCTAAAGCGCGCATTTGATGACAGCCCTGGATGCTGACAACGACACGTACCGTCGTCTAAGAGTAGGGCGCCAAGGCCCTTTAGATCCGCCTACAATGGTAGCGTGCAAAGCTTCAGATCAAGACTGTTGGTGGAGCACGGGACTCACATCATCCACAGTGTCCTTCATCTCGGCTTCATAGACCCAATCTTCTGCCGTACCTGCCTTCCGGAGCGCCTTCTTAGCCTTGACTTCATCCAGGTGAGCGAGAGCCCAGTCTAGATTGACGACGTTGGCGCGTTCGATCTGCAGTGCTACTCATCAACGACGCGGGAATCACCAACATTGGACCCGGCATGATGCCTCACCGCCATCTTGGTCGACGAGGTGTCTTCGTGGAGAGCGAATATGTTCTTCAACCCGAACAGCTCCCCCTGCCTCTTCTTGTCTCCAGAGACGCCTGTAAAGTAGCGGGTCTGCACGCTCGCATTGTATCCTATGGCCATTTGCTGCTGCTTATAGACCTGGCGCGCATAGATGAGCTCCTCGATGGACCCAGCTCCAAGCAGCCTGTATACGAAAACATCACGCGTCTGCCCAAAGCGATATGCGCGGTCCATAGCCTGTAAATCGTGGGCCGGATCTAAGAAAGCCCGTCATCTACACCTGTCATTTGACTGGTGATCGGTGCTTACTCCAGTTCGGGTCTACGCGCAACAGATAGATGAGTACGTGGATACCATGATTTAGATGAGGCTGCCTGACCGAAGACCACGACCTTGTTTGCGGCAGTAAGATTGAGACCTGTGCCGCCCGCCAATGTCGAAATGAGGAAGATAAATATGTTCGGCTCGTTCTGAAACCTGTCGATCAGGGGCATGCCTGCACGAAGACAAACGATCGAATTCCTCTCAATAGAAAAGGGCTGTGCTAGCTCACGGTCTTCTTGCTTTGTTGACCCGTCCAACTTGACAAATCCATAGTCTATACACAAGTTCATTGTAAGTCACGACCAAGATAGGAGCACGTGTGGCTCATTACGCTTTCTCTCGAGGTGAAACTCTAGCATGTCGAGTAGCTTGACCGATTTTGTGAAGATCAGAACTTTGTTAGATGAATCTTTGCGCCATTCTTGTAATAGGGTTTCTAGAACCTGGTAACGGGCATGATGTGTCAACCACTTGCCATTGAAATCTAGTTACTCACTATCCACTTCCCGCAAAACACAGGTAGCAACATCGCAGGACCGTACTTTGGTGCGGCCCCGTTAGGGAAGGCCACTTCAGTAAGCTCACGATTCCGTGCTGTCTGACGATAAGAGCGCTAAAGAGGAAAAAAAAAACAATGCAAAACGGAACAATGTACCTGCTCGGGTGTGTCTGTATGCGCTAGAGTAGAGAATGAGAATTTGAGGCAAATGATGATTTCGGCACGATTTACCAGGTAATATGAGTGCGAGGTGATTTGATATCTTGATCAACGCAGACATGTACTTGAATAAATCTCCCGCTGCGAATGGATGGCAGCACTCCTTCCGTCTGTAATCCAGCGCTTAATAGTGGAGACAAGGATGTGGTGATGATTACTTTTTGCCTCTTCCGCATTCGCATCGATCGTCCTTCTTTATCATGTTCTGTACCGCCTCCATGTCCAGTATACGCTTATACACTTCAATTTGTATATCTGTGAGAGGACAGAATACGACCTCGTCGTATTTCTTGGGGAGTTGGTCCTTGATGATGTCTTTCGTCCTGGTAACCAGTTCAGCACACCCGAAGTATCAATGAAGTAACGTAGGTGGACCAGACTTACCTCCGCAAAAAATACAGCGGCAGTAACTTGTCCCTTAAGGTTTCTGCGATTCTGCTGGCCCTGAGGCGCTCCTCTTCTTTGCACCCTCTCGCCTGACCCGCCGCCAACGGATATGCAACCGTTTTCTTCCACTGCTTCTCCGTGCCGACCGAGCCTATATTGACCCAGTCGAGGAGCGTCCAGAGCTCCATATACGAATTCTGTATCGCCGTCCCTGTCAGAGCGATACGAATTGGACCCATACGAGGAATAGTGGCAGCAGATGGACCCAGGGACAATGGCAAACTTGAGATCGAGCTGCTTGGTAGCGGTTCGGAAGAGGCCATCAACTCTGTTACATGAGTGGGAATTGCATGGCTCTCTGGCCAGTAGAAGGACGCAAGTGCCTGGGTCGTGCTGGACTTGGGGTTCTTGAGACGATGGGCTTCATCGACGATGAGGACAGTCCAGGGCAGATTGTCAAGAAGCGATATGGAGCGCCGGGCGGTATCAAACGATGTAACAACTGCGGCATTCGATTATTGAGAATGGGAAATTGTGAAAGGGGGATTTCGTGGACGCACCGACGTCTAGTCGACCCAATATGAAATCGTTCAATACGCGCTCACGGTTACCTTGATTGCCGATGTATGCCCCAACTTCGAAATAGCCCCACTACCACATGTGAATTGTCAGTCGGCATCACCAATGCTGGCCGAAAACCAAAGTGATGATATAATGACCTTGTCAAATTCTCTTGTCCACACATTCACGACCGAGCTCGGCGTAATGATCAACGCAGTCGGCCATTTATCGTCTGGTGGGGGCAGCTTCCGACTCTTCTGCCACTCGGCGCCATCTTGAAGTTGCGCAACGCGGCTCCTCCTGCGCTCCTTGTCTGACGGCGTGCCTGATTTGCGCATCAAAGCAGACAGGAAGGAGATGACCTGGATCGTTTTTCCGAGGCCCATGTCGTCGCCGAGTATGGCACCGCGCCCAAGAACATAGCGTTGAAAGAAGAACTGGACGCCCTCACGCTGGTATGGGCGCAGCTGCTTGCTTAGGGAAGCAGGGACGCGAATGTGGTGCTTTGCATCGAGGACAAAAGCATCTGCAGGTGTACTTGGGACAAGGTCAAGGGAAAAGCCAGGTCCAGCTTGCGGCTATTAATTCGTCAATACATGAGGGTAGTATCCTGTCAAATACGAACTACTTCGGCAGGGAGTTCACCATCCGATTCTGATTCTGTGACAGAGTAGTCTGCGGGCGAGGACCCACGAAGTGGTCCTGTGACAAGTCAAGGTGAGTACAAGTTTTCCGTCATACACGGACCGCGATAGTACCCTTGCTTATGTTTGAAGCGACCATAGACGCTCGGCGGCTGAATAAAAGCACGTCATCGGATTCGCTTTCACTTTCCGTTACAGAATCGTCTGCTGGCTCAGTTCTTTTAGCTGGAGGAATCTCAAATTCCACTTCTGAGGCCTTGCGCTTGGTTGAATTTACGGGCAGTTTAGTGTCACTTTCGGGTTCTGGCACAATCCTCACTCAGCCTGTTCGTAGGTGTCGTCGATCAGCTTTACCAGTGACATTCCCTCCGGCCCCTATTGAACTTGGTCTTCTCGACGAGATCGGAGGTTTGGAAATTATTGGACTGCCGCTCTCATTCTCGGAGTTAGTTGATGCATCTTCGTCCGCTGATCCAATATCTCGATGTTCGGTGCCAAGAGGTTCTTCAATCTCTTCGTCAGACGTGTCAACTTCTAATCCTAAGCCTTCATCTGAAAGCAGGACGGCCATAGCTTAGAGAAACATGATATGCATTCACTGGTATCGTATGCCTACTGAAGAATTCCAGTAGTGGATTCTGCGAAGAGCTTTTATGACTTCGTTCCACTCCTGGGGAGAAAATTAGTGACAATTCGGCCTTACGGTTGGATTCATGGATTCTCTGCGCACTGGCGTTGATGCGGGCCCTGGGATTGCCTCTCCCACTAGGCTTAGAGCGAGGTGGGAGAGGAGAGTGCGCACCAGTCCTAATTCTGCGGGTCTTCTTTGGAGGTTCGAGAAAAGGACCAGCGGTGAACTCTGGATCCGAGTCTGGTTCTGAGAGTAAAGACCAAATTGTAAGAGACCTGAGGCATCACGCGAAGTTGACATTGCACGACTTGCCTGGCGGTGACGGAATTGAATAAAGGGCACCTGTGCAGGATATATCAGAGTCTGCTCGGTCTCAATAGAATCAATCGTTGCTTACGATTTGCATAGCCCTTTACTTGAGCCATGTGGTTGGTTTGATTGAAGACAGTCACGCATCGGGTGTGACAGTGTGACACTTGTTTACTCTCGCTCGGCTCGGGTCACATCACATCGCGTCCTGACCAAAATGAATCCTCCCGACCAGAAACTGCCAAAGTTCGCGCTTCTTCATTTGCGCGCTCTCTCACTCTTGCTAACGCGCCTTCCTCTGTAGAAAGAGAAAACTCAATGACCGCAGTCTACCTGCCTCTGTCTTGTCTGATCCTCAGTTGGCGGTAGACTCCCAGATGTATCAAGAGTTACTGGATATGGAGAAAAAGCTGGACTGGACAATTATGCGGAAGAAGGTAGAGGTGCAAGATGCTCTTGGGAGGACTGCATCGGTGTGTTGTCAGTCTACTTCCACTTTGACTAGAGCTAACAAGTCGTTCTCCACAGACAACGCGAACGTTGCGCCTTTTTTTGTCGCATACTGTCTCTGGACAAGTATGGCAGTCCGAATCAGCAGCTTCGAGTGCCGCAGATCCCCCAAATTTTGAGACTGGGCAGGGAATCCCTGCGTGGCAGTTCAAAATCGAAGGTCGCTTGCTCGAGGTGTCCGCAGAACTTCGCGTCAACTCCCAGACCCACTGACGAAACTCTCTTCAGCTTCCCAATCAACGAGCAAAAGACAGAACACCCCCGCGCCAGTTCTCCACACTAATCAAATCTATGATTGTTGAGCTTGACCGAGACCCGACACTGCACCCCGACGGCAATATTGTAGAGGTACAGTCATGTTTAATCGTGTGCAGACTCAGAGGACATGATACCGCCCCTTAGTGGCATCAAAATCCTTCGCATCCTATTCTTGACGGCTTCACTGTACGACGAACGGGGGACACACCAACAAAAGTGCGGCTCCTCTTGCAGTTCCAACAGTACCCCGAGCAGTTCCGGGTGCTTCCAGAGCTCGGTAAGGCACATGCTTTCATGCGTCTGCATGAGTAGTTGTCAAACCTGTCCCTGTTCTTTTAGGGAATATACTAGGCATCAAGGAAGATAGTAGAGCGGGGGTTATTCAAACCCTCTGGACCTATATCAAGACGCACAATCTTCAAGACAAGGTGGATCGTAAAAGGATACACGCTGACGCTATGTTAAGACCAGTAAGTGCACATAAACATGGCTCATATCATGCGCATAGTAATCCTCGCTGTAGATTTTTGGCGCCGAAATGATCCCATTCAATGTCTTACCAGACTTGGTTAATCGTTATCTTGCACCACCGAATCCGGTAGTTATTTTCTACACGGTAAATCCGTCTGTACCACCCCCAGAAAGGGCGGCGGCTTGGGACATAGAAATTAAGGTAGAGGACGTTGCGTTAAAGTCAAAAATGCAAGGCGCGACGCTACACGCGTCACGGGACGATTTACGAGAGCTGACAAGGCTAGACGATGAGGTCTGTCCCCGTTCCATACCTCCAAGTTGTCCCATCAAACTCATGCTCGTGCCGTAGATCGCGACACTTACTCAGTCTCTTCAATCGTCTGTCTTGAAGCGACAGTTTTTGCAGGCTTTTGCAGACGATCCATCTGGTTTCATCCAGACCTGGTTAGCGTCTCAGAGTCGAGATCTTGAGTCGATTCTTGGGAGTGGGCCGAGTGAGGGTGCAACGATCCGCAAGGAGGATTTGTCTCGCAGCGAATTTTTCCGGATGCCGTGGGTCGAGGAGGCGGTTGCAATTTGGGACGGGATGCGGATTGCGAACAAGGTCACCGGGTAGTTGCTACGATAGTCTTCACTCTGTATTTTATCCTTGTCCGCCGCGGCGAAACGCTTACGAAATTACTAATTCCCAAAAGAGGCCTAAGCACCGAGTAGAACAGCAACAGCTCCCAATCGCCGAAGCCGTGGTGTCCGCACTATGAACGCTTCCATAAGTTGACACTGAACTGCGTGCACTGGCCTTTTGTCTGCTATCGGTGATGTCTGCTAGTATGAAATCCCGCTCTAATGAAGCTGTGCATCACTTGGCCTCCCGCCGCCCAACTGTTAGCGGTAAAGAAAGCTTGTATGACGACGGCTCCGTGGATCCAGTGTACCAGGCAAAGGCGCGTGTGCTCAATCAAGCTCTACAGGAGATTGGGATGGGCAAGTACCAGGTCCGGATCCTCCTAATATTCCTTCGAGTTCTGTCTCAAATTGTACATCCACTCCAGTGGGGTCTATTTGTCGTGGCAGGCTTTGGATGGTTTTCGTGCGTGGTCAGTTGCTGTGGCTCATTGGTGGGACTTACTCGTGGTGCAGAGACAGCGTCTGGCCGGTAAGATAAGCTCCCCGGGGTCGAATCCAGCTGGTCTAACCATCATACGTTGTCACCATTTCTCGCACTCAGCTCATGACCGGGCTGATTCTTTCTCCGGCCTTGGACGAGTTTCATTTTAATGCGCCATTCTTATCCCTTGCGACGAATTTAGGGTTGCTCGTCGGCGCCATCTTCTGGAGCTTCGGGTGCGACATCTGGGGTAGAAAGTTCGTGTGTTCTAAACGTCTTGGCGCCCCATTGTATTTCACCCTAACGACATCCTTTGTCGTAGGTGGTCATTCAACCTCACGCTATTCATCGGAGGTATGTTCGGGATTGCAATGGGCGGCTCTCGAACATTTGTGGCGCTCGCATCGCTCGCCGCTGCTTCCAGCGTTGGCGTCGGCGGCAACATGCCAGTGGACTCGGCTCTCTTTCTGGGTCCGTCCATCTCGATTTGGTCTGCTATCCAAAGCGCAATGACGAATGTAATAGATTTTATACCTAGCTCCCACCAATATCTACTCACGATCCTCTCAATTTGGTGGGCGATCGGACAACTGCTCGGCTCTCTGGTGAGTTCGGCGTTTGCGTTATTTCTTCAAGTCCCGTCCAACGTCCCCTTTTTAGATCGCCTGGCCACTTATTGCAAATTTCTCCTGCAGGCCATCCCGGCCATGCACACGTTCAGATAACATGGGATGGCGTTATCTCGTGTTCTCACTTGGAGGTGTCATGCTTCTGCTAGCGTTCGTGCGCTTATTTGCCTTCCCCTTGTACGAGTCTCCCCGCTATCTCCTGGGGCGCGGGCGTGACGCAGAGGCCATAACAGCCGTACACAACGTTGCGCGATACAACGGAACTGAGACCACTCTCACGGTCAAGGACCTCGAGGAGGCGGCCCGCGATGGGGCACAGAAGGACGATGCGGAGAAGTGGCGCGTATTGAGCGAGAGCTCTGTATGGACGGCCAAACACGTGCGCGCATTATTTGCTGAGAAAAAGATGGCATTGTCCACCAGTCTATTGATCTGGATTTGGGGTATGCTTTTATTCTTTCTAGTTAACCTGTGGACATCGCTTGAAGCATGAGCCACTAACATAAGCTACTGGGATTAGGTCTCATCGGTCTTGCGTCAACGCTTTACAACAACTTCTTGCCATACCTGTGTGTTTGCATCTTTCGCACACTACTTTTGGGCTTTCACCGACATTCACCGATAGTCTATCGAGTCGTGGAGCAAGATTTCAGGATGCGACATACTTCACGACTTATCGCAACGTCTGTACTGAAACCTTTTATCTACACGCGCTTCTCAATAATCCGCATCCCACAGCAAGTTATACTTTCCGTAATTGGTATACCCAGTGCGTTCATTGCCGGCTGGTCCATTGAGCTTCCATACGTCGGACGACGTGGAACCTTGGCTACATCTGCGGGCAAGTATAGTCATACCTCCCGAGATTGATATCGCTCAGCCATAATGCAGCGCTCACGGGAGCATTTCTGTTCGCGAGTACTACAGCCCGTAGTTCCCCGGCACTGCTCGGGTGGAATTGCGGGTATGCCTTTTTCAGCAACGTGCGTGAACGGGACCTCGGATTCGGAGAGGCCCTTCGTCTTTTGCAGTGCTTACATCTTTTTTTTTTCAGATTATGTATGGCGTCCTGTATGCTGTCTCCCCCGAGGTGTTCCCGGCAAACCATCGTGGCACCGGAAATGGGCTAACCGCAACTGCGACTCGCTTTTTTGGGGTTCTGGTGTGTCCTCTCTGTCCTAGTGCCAGCTTGTCCTGCCATGAAACCATGTTCGTGTATTATATGCAGGCTCCCATCATCGCGTTATACGCAAACCTCAATACCGCGGTACCTGTCTACATCGCTGGCGCGCTCATTATCAGCGCAGGCGGTCTTGCATTGTTACTTCCGTTCGAGCCTCGTGGTCGGGCATCGATCTAAATAGGACTTACACGTTCCTTACGTTGTCCCACGGAAAGATGGAAAATGAATAAATGGGTAGATTGGTTAACCGAGACGCGGTCCTTGAATCTCTTACAGCCAGGGGATGTTTCTGAGGCTGTCCCTGGACGACTGATGCTCTCGATTCATCGATTCAAGAAGTTGTCGCATGTACCGAAGAGAATACCAAGAGGCAAGACCGAGGTCGCGCTATTTCCACGGTCGCTCTTGTCTGGTTCAGGACTTGCTGTTCGTGGGTGAGTTCTTGAGTGGAAGTTCAGACCTCCGCGGTGTCAAGCGGTGTATTAACCGGGTTGCCTCAAGGATCAAAAAGTGTTACGATGCGCAGCCACATGCACATCAACACCTTCGCTCGGAGGAGGCCCGGGGGTCGCACATGCCAAACGCATACGAATTAATGTTCCGTATCCGAACGCTTACGATATTGATTTTGTAGTATTGTACCCCTCGGCGATCGGCGCTCGCTTTGATGTCGCTCCAGCTTCTTCAAGGATGAGGCCGAGGTGAGGCCCTGTTTTGCTGGGATTGGGGCGGATCGAGGTACAGTGCCAATGCTATGGCAGTCCTTGAGTTGAGTAAAGGCACTGATTTGCGATTACACCTGACTCTTCCCATTCTCTCTTATGGCATGAGACAGACTTGAATGGAAGGTTGACGCGTTACGTGAAAGTTTCCGCACTGTAACAAGGTGCTACTGTACTAGGTCACCATAAGTGCGAGTCGGTGCTCTATGCCCAACTCAAGTCCTGGTTTTGGCAATGGAACTGCAATCACCCAGTCTATATCCACCGAATTAGCCATTTCCATGCTTTTTTACGGCACACCCCAAGAAGTAAGGGTGCGGAAATGTCCAGATCGTTTGGGCCGCCTTTACACCGTTCTCAAGCGAGGACAGCTTAGCGGGAAGGCGTCAACCACGCAATGTTTGTCGAATCCCAGCACGGGCCACAAACGGAGAGGCCCTTGCTAGTCTAGTACAGTAATCATCATGACACTTACCGCACAGCCTCATTCAGACTCAAATACATCGCAAATTAAGTCATTCGACTGGCGTCAGTTTAGCGCCCAACATTTGTCTCTTCACCGCAGACCGTATTGAAGCGATTCTCCTCCTAGCAGCCTGATTGAATAAGACAGTTATGGCGAATGAAATGACGAAGCTTTTGAAGCCGAAGGTCAGCTTTCGGCACTTCTAGCCGTTCGGTGATATAGACAAACCTCTGGCCGTTGAAGTGAAGACGCTGTGGCCGAGACGCTGGAGCCAAAGTCCCCATGGCATGCATGAGCAGTCGAACTACCTATTAGCGATACGAAGATTGTCTGTCTGGCGGCCCGAGCGCACTTCAAAACCTAGATGGATAAAGCCTAGGCTCTACGCCACATAAACATACATGACATTGACACCCTTAAAAGAGGCGTTGTTCATGTTCATACTCGAGAGATTCTCCCCTCAGTGCCAACACAACTGACAGCTATGCGCGTGGACCTCTTCATCACCTTGGGCGTGACTTTCCCTTTGGCCGTATATGCGGCCTTGTACGATGATCCTGCTTATTTTCCATTAAGTGAATACAACTATATTATCGTTGGAGGTGAGCCTAGAACAAACACCGGCCTTAGAATGCTAACTCGCAAATGATTTGCCATTGAGATGGCACTGCGGGGAGCGTACTGTCTGTCCCACCACAAAATCTAGTGCTAGTGATTGAAGACAGCAATCCACTTCGGCCAATATTTCGGCCCCTTTTGAAACGCCATATTGTAGCACTATCATTCAGATCCAGTCAATTTCTCGCTCCATCACTAAGAAATGCTATGGTCAATTGGAACTACACGACAGCACCGCAGGCAGGTCTCAACAATCGTACTGTTGCCTATTCATGGGGAAGGACTCTTGGAGGCTCGTCGACCATCATTGAGTACCGTTTGCGGCTGTTGCCTTCCTTCTCGAGACGCGGAAAGTAATTTCCACCACTAGCAGCCATCCCCTCTGGTCCAAGACAAACTTGCCATTCGTCGGCACCCGTACTTTCATTTTTACGATGCATTCGGTGATCTCAATGATAGCAAACCGGATCAGATCACGAGGAAGTGTTCGCTGCGGTCCGAATGAATGCTTACGAATCAAGCTCGATTCGGCGTTTTGGCGGATCAAAGTGGCGTGTGTCAGTGCCATGTGAAAAGCGAAAAGCACCTGGACTTATTGCGGTTCCCACGCTTTCTTTTGGGAGGTCAGTTCATGAGTATGAGTCCCATGCCAATTTTCGCATTATGTTAACGTCGGCTGTTGTATCAAGTTGATTTGTGTAAGTGCGGGCGGCGTGTTACAGTACAGTATGCATGTCTATGCACGTGTAACTGAGCTCGGAACTCGACTCTCCTTCCAAGTTCTTACTGTTTTCGGCTTAGATTGTCGCTTTAATTTGTGATATACAACATCACGCTCACGCCCTATTTTCGACTAACGTCTCCGTTCGCTTCGACAAGGGCTCAAATGCCCTCTCCCTTTACGTTCAACGATTGCTGAGATCCTTAAAATTTCGACACTAACTGCATTTTCCTCCCTTCTCCTTTTTCTCTCGGTATTCGTGATCGCTACTACCCGGTCACCGGTACCTACTTTGTATAAATATAAAAGCTAGGTACTTTCCTCTAGGTAGAGCAGTCAATTCAGGGAGCAAGTAGCTCCATTTGTTCTCGAAAACGAAAACCGACGCGTGCGCCTGCGCGTTTCTCCTCTATTTCGTTTATTTTCTCAGCTGCCCTCCTACCTGCATCTTCCTGCGCCAACGCAAATCCTCTCGACAGCTTTGTCCCATTTCGCTCGTCGCTGAATCCTCTGTTCTCACTTCTCTGTTCGACCGGCTTGTCTCTGTCCACGTCGACTTCTCGTGGCTGGCCGCTCTCGCCTCTCACTCGGCTCGGCGTCCCCGACTTCTCTCCTTTTCCCTTCCCTGACAGTCATGCGCGTAGACCTTCTCACGATCCTGGGCTTGGCATTCCCTTTGGCAGCACATGCAGCGCTCTATGATGACCCTGCTTCCTTGCCAACCAGGGAATATGACTACATCATCATTGGGGGTAAGCTTATGACCAACAGTGGTCCTTATTCACATACTAACTCGCGAATGGCTTTCCATGTTTCTCCAGGCGGCACTGCTGGGTGTGTGCTCGCTAACAGGCTGTCTGCCTCACCAGAGAATTGCGTGCTGGTAATTGAAGCTGGCCCTAGGTATTCAGTCCGACCAATACTTTGGATGCGTTTGACTAAGGCGCTCTATGCTAGCGATACTATCAACCCTAACATCTCGATCCCATTTCTGGCTTCATCACTGCAGAAGACCGTGGTCGATTGGAACTATACGACGGTTCCACAAGCAGGTCTCAACAACCGTACTATTGCTTACTCGCGAGGAAGGACCCTCGGAGGCTCGTCTTCCATTAGTAAGTCATTGAGAAGCAATGTATGGACTACTCCTGTAGTTGTTATGCTGATGCTTTATGTAGACCGCATGTTCTGGACTCGAGGCCCAAGTGATGACTACGACCTCTGGGAAAACTTGACAGGTAACTCTGAGCTGTCATGGAAGTCCATGCAAGATGTCTTCAAATCGGTAACCTCTGTGCCAATATCTTGTCACGCACTATCTGACCCATATCTAGATCGAGAAGCTCGTTCCTCCTCCCGACGGCCATAACACAACAGGCGAAATTGATCCTAGCATACATGGCACAGATGGACCAGTAGAAATTAGCGTCCAAGGAGTTCCATCTGACCTTGACCCACGAGTTTTTAACACTACTGAGGAATTACCCCGCGAGTTTCCTTATAACGAAGACATTAACTCGGGTAATCCTCTTGGTATTGGTGAGTAGCCATTATGTTTGTCCTGACCCAAAATATGATAACACCATTCAAGGTTGGGATCAGTGGGCGGTGGGCGGCGGGATGAGGACGAGCGCATCGACTGCTTACCTGAGACCGGCTTTGTCGAGGCCCAACCTGGACGTACTCGTCAACACCCACGTAATGAAATTGGTACAGACAGGTAATATAAAGGGTTCTCCCGTGTTTCGAGGTGTTCAATTTGCACAGTCTAGTGCCGGTATGCATTTTTGGAGCAACTACTGTCCTTTTCCAATCGTTTACTATTATTGTTCAGGTAAACTATACACTCTCGAGGCCAAGAAGGAGGTCATACTGTCAGCTGGTGCAATCAATACACCGCAGTTGCTTATGCTTTCTGGAATTGGTGATCAAGCTGAACTCGGAAAGTTCGGTATCGAAACTATCGTGAATTCACCCGATGTTGGGAAGAACTTGCAGGACCACGTCTTGCTTGATAACATTTGGTCGGTGAACGCAACATTCACTTACGATGACATTATTCGGAACGCATCGATTTTCGATTTGTATCTAGCCGAATGGAAAGCCAACAAGACAGGACCATTTGCGAATCCACGGATTCAGGAAATTGGCTGGTTCAGGTTATTACAGAATGCGTCTATCTTCGAGACAGTTCAAGATCCGTCTTCAGGCCCGCATTCACCTCATTACGAGTTTATTTTCACTGTGCGTGACATCATTAAACTCTCCCCACTGAAAGACATCGAGTACTTATCAACGAACTCATCAGGAAAGCTTTGGCTCCCTTGTCGAGCCCGCTCCGGGAACGGGACATTATATGACGATTTACACCAATCTCATCACTCCTACTTCACGTATGTTACAGGTCTGTTGCCAGGAGTGGTGTCGATCTAATACTCTTTGGCATTTGCAGGTGGCTCTGTCACGCTCTCTTCCGCGAGTCCCTGGGATGCGCCATTGATTGACCCAGCTTTTCTCAATTCGGACTTCGACATCTTTGTGATCCGCGAAGCTATCAAAGCTGCTCAACGTTTTGCATCAGCATCTGCATGGGACGGGTATATCATTTCCCCGTACGGGAACTTTTCCACAGCGAAGACCGATGCCGAGCTCGATGCATATGCACGACTGAATTCCGGAACTATCTTTCACCCTGTGGGAACAACGGCGATGACCCCCAGGAACTCGTCAGCTGGTGTAATTGATCCAGACTTTGTGTTGAAGGGGGCGATCGGGTTACGAGTTGTCGATGCGAGCGTATTCGTACGTCTTCCCCTCTGCCCCTTTGATTGTCATGGTTTTGTTCATCCCTCTGTGTCCTGGACAGCCAACTATTCCGGCTGCCCATACGCAAGCTCCAGTGTACGCATTTGCTGAGCAGGCGGCGCATTTCATCCTCTCTTCCCAATATTGAAAGACAAATCATCCCATTCACATATGAGCGTCTTAGCTATTCGTTCCGAATGTAAATCTTACGGATACAACCAATCTCGCTTAGCATTATGAAGTTGGCCAAGAATACCTCATACCTCTTGGTGATACAGACACTCAGCCGCATAAAGCGCTGAGACAGACGATTCTGGTGCTCAACTGAGACGTTGTTCCACACTCGGCATCGTTGGTTCGGGTCTGCAAACTTCAAACTTCAAACTTCAAGCCCTCGTTGCAGCATGCTGCCAAAGGCGGTATCGATCCCTTCTTGATACCCTACGTTTCCAGTCGCTGCTTATTTCTGGACTATGCCAGGAAGTGAATCTCCTGTCAGCATATTCTAGAGCTCCACTGGGCAGCGGCTCTCCAGTAGATTTTCCAGACATCGCTGGGTTTATATCATTGAGCCCTAAAGTGTGAATCATTAGAAGATAATGCCAATCTGACACATATCTTGGTTGTGCACGGCGTACTGGCAGCCGTGAACGATCAAAATACAACCGATTCTATGGCATGACTCTCATCTTCGGTCGTGATGGTTGTTCGAAGCAAGGAAAAGGGGGGGCTATTTTCATCAGATGTGGAAGCACCGCGTGCAACTGTGCAACTTGGGCTAACTCCTTATACGTCCTACTCTCTCTTGAACTTCCGGCATTCAGTCACATCGTGCCCGCGTCTGTTGGAGTACGTGCGGCGCTTCTTCTCTCGTTTTCCCGTCTTCTGATTACCCATCCCCTTTCTAGAGGCCTTGGCGAAGTATGCAGTCGTGCCTCCCCTTGCTTCACGCACGGCGCCGTTCGTCAAGGATAACTTGTGACATTACATACTCGGTTAAGAGCTCAGAGGGCTTTTGGTCATGGAGAGGATCATCTTCAGGGTTGATAAGTGAGGATGGAAGGGAGGATATGACGGCAATCGCGATGAGTTTATCTCCAAGCACAAGACCAATATCTGAGATAGTGCGGGCAGAGTGCATCAGGGAATTGATCTGGGGTTCAAGTGGTCCGGCATCGGAGAGGGTGCCCCGGAGCGCTTTCTCGATGAACTGAATGACACTCTCCTCGTGTTTGCTTTCATCAGCACTCTTTAGCAGTGGTAGTACCAAGGACTGAGTATCCGTGTGATCTGCGTACGTGCCACTCCCGGTCTTTGAGGGACCAGTCAACAAGCGTTGCTAGGCCAGCTGAGGGTTCAGCGTTCAGCCCTCGGGCTTGGGCAAAAGTGCCATCGACCATTGCCCAGAGATCTTCGAGTTTAAGGATCATTGGCACTCGGTACTTCCAGGACATGTAGGTGCTGCCATCATCTTCAAGGAAGGGGATGTCACAAAGACGTGGGTGCCTCCTGGGCCGGAGTAGATAAGGGCTGAGGTCATGTCCTCTGCTAAGGGTGTATTTCCGCCTTGGCGCAGGAACGAAGAACTTGTAGTGCTCTATGGTGGCAAGTAACTGTTGTTTTGTTCAGTTTTGTTCCAAAGGTAAAGTACCTTTAGAAAACAGAACTAGGTAGATACATGTTAATATGAGTGAACGCGAAAGTACAAAAAAGGGCCAAATCGGCAACGCGTGAGTTAGGTGCACCTGAAGTTATCAGGTGAGTAATCTCGGCTAGTAATTCTTACATAATGTTTCGGGAGTTTCCACACATCACCTGTGTGACGGGGGCCTTCAACGTGACATGTTATTTATATTTTGTTTTTTCGGGTTTGCCAAATAGCCACAATACACGTGATGTGTGATGCATGTGTGAGTTGGCTGCGAGGCTGAGCTCGGGAATTCGGGATCCGGTTAGGCTCGGGGATTTTCGGATTTCCTCAAAAAGAAAAATAACATGTCACTTGAAGGCCCCCGTCACACAGGTGACATGTGGAAACTCCCGAAACGTTATGTAAGCGTTACTAGCCGAGATTACTCCGATAACTTCA
>QFEA01001607.1:0-13203 GCA_003315975.1 Lactifluus echinatus | reverse complement strand
AAATCAAAAATCATCGGCTTGAGCTGCAGCAACACTAGGCGCAATGGACTGAAGCTGCAAGAAGGAGACACGGTGAACTGGCCAGCCTCAGGGATCTGAGAAAACCATTCTTCGAACGCAAGCCTAGACCAGGACAATGGCCAAGAAGACAGTTCCCAGGACAGTTCAATGGAAGAAACACCTAAGGGCGGTTCCAATCCAGGGACCCGAACGCCATGCAGGTAGACACCCTCAGGAAAGCAGTGACAGACCAAGACAGAGAGGATTACCGCAAGAGAGGCACATGCTTCAACTGCGGAAAACAAGGACACCTGTCTAGGAACTGCCCAAGACGCAACCCACCGGCGAAACTGGCCCAAGTAGAGGAACCAAAGGAGGAGCTAGCCCCAGAACAAGTGTTCCACTTCCTGCAAGGATTAGACGATGAAGAATACCAGAAGGTCGTCCAACAATGGAACCAAGTACAGAATGAAAAGGTGGAGGGTTTTGGCCAAGCCTGAGCAAGATGGCCTTTGCTCGGGCACTGTTTCAGCGTGATGTATTTATGCCCAGGATTAATGCAATGAGATTACCAGTATTATTCCAAACTGTACTGAAAACGGCCGACCTCATCGCATTTGTGGACAGCAGAGCCACCAAATGTTTCATCAGTCAAGAATTTGTAGACAGACACAAACTTGGAACACTATTACTGACAAAACCAAGACGACTACATAACGTGGATAGGACATACAACAAAAGCGGCACCATCACCAAGTATACTGATCTGGAAGTCACCATAGGAGAACAAACACACACCCTGCGATTCTACATCGCGGAAATGGGTGGAGATCACATGGTACTTGGGTATCCCTGGTTCGTAGCGGCAGACCCCAGGCCCAACTGGGCACAAGGCACCTTTGACACGACAGTAGTCATCAAAACAGCTGGAGCGGCAACACCGAAAGGAGGAAAGTGCACCAAAGTGGCAGGCATGCACACCACCACGGTACAAAACCGACCCTTCCTGAAGAAGGGAGAAGAAATCTTCATGAGATTCGGAAAAACCACGGTCGCGCAACAACTGGCAGAAAGAGCAGCACCAAAGAAGGAGAAAAAGTGGTACCAGATAGTACCAAAACAGTACCACAAGTACGCCAAAGTATTCAACGAAGAGGCGGCGAAATGATTCCCAGAATCCAGACCTTGGGACCACGCGATTGATCTAAAAGAAAAAGCTCCAGACACCATAGACTGCAAGATATACCCCTTGGCAGTGGAAGAACAGGCAGCGTAGAAGAGATGGATCGATGAACAACTGGAGCTAGGATATATCGTCCCTAGCAAGTCCAGATACACGTCAGCCTTCTTTTACATCAAGAAGAAGGACGGGTCGTTGAGACCGATCATCGATTACAGAAAACTAAACCAATGGACACTGTGCAATAACTACCCATTACCACTCATTGACGAACTCATAGATCGACTCACAGCTAGGGCAGACCAGAAGGCCAAGCTATTCACCAAGTTAGATGTGCGATGGGGATACAACAATATCCACATCAAAGCAGGAGACCAATGGAAGGGAGCCTTCAAGACCAACCAGGGCACCTTCGAACCGATGGTCATGTTCTTTGGCATGACAAACTCCCCAGCGACATTCCAAGCTATGATGAATCACTTATTCAAAGAATTAATCGACGAAGGATATGTCACAGTATACATGGACGACATCCTGATACACACCCCCAGGGATTACGCACTACACAGGAGGGTCGTGCGCGAAGTGCTCCAATTAATGGAAGACAATGATCTATATCTGAAACCAAAAAAGTGCACCTTCAAAGTGGACAAGGTCGAATACCTGGGAGTAGTGGTATCAGCTGGACAAGTGGCTATGGACCCGGTGAAAGTGGAAGGCATCCACCAGTGGAAAACCCCAAGAAACCTGAAGGACGTCAGAAGCTTCTTGGGATTCCTCAACTTCTACAGGAGATACATTCGCGGATTCAGTGCAAAGGCGGCTCCACTAAACCGACTAGTAGCCCACTGCACCAAAGGACATAAATTCCAATGGAAGGACGAGGAAGCGAAGGCATTCCAAGAACTAATTGCAGCAGTAACAGAAGCACCAATGCTGAAGCAGCCAGACTTCGACAAACCATTCATCATAGATACCGATGCATCACAGATCGCAATTGGAGCTGTGCTGCAACAACACGACAAAGAAGGAAGACTGCGACCGGTGGCATTCCTATTGTTACGGTTTTAGTATGATTTTCTTTTCTTTTCGTTTTTGACCACTTTTTGGTTTGGTCATGTGACTTTAGGTCACATGTTCTGAGGCATGTGACTCTAAGTCACATGCCTACTGATCACCTGATTTGGATCACGTGACTTCATCATGTGATCACGCGTTGTTTGGATCTATGTATGTGTTTGTTGACTCGTTGACTCGTTGATCCGTTGATTACTGTATTGTTGATCAAACCTTAAAAGTTCGTTGATCCAGTCACCTGATGTGGGTGCCTGTTACGTATATAAGAAGCCTTGCTTTGGACCCTAAGTCCTTAGCTTCAGCTTAAGCTTCTTGAATCCAATTCCCCCTTTCCCCTTTTATCTCCCTCAAGTTCTTACTTGGGAATTTGACTTGTGACTAAGCCTTTGGGCCTGAGTCCTTAACAAGACAAACTCTCACACTACTAGAGTGCTCTCTAGTTCCTGACCAAAGCTTAGTCAGCTCCCTTAGTTAAGGGGAAGCTCAATGATCTTAGACTTGTGTCTAAGTTGTCTTAGAACCCGTGACAGCAAGGTCACGTGTTAGCTCAGACAAACCGACTCAGTGACTTGTCTAAGTCACTATCAGAAACCCCGAAGGCACTTCGCCAAACGGTCCATTGGAACTGTAACACCTATCCAAGACATTGGACCAACAGCAAAGAGGATGGGACATCTACGACAGGGAACTCTTTGCTGTGGTTGAAAGCTTACACGTCTAGAGACAATACCTCTTAGGGGCAAGACACCAAGTACTGATCAGAATGGACCACATTAACTTACAGTATTTCAAAAAGCCCCAGAACTTGAATCGGAGACAAGCCAGATGGATGCAAGAGATGGCAGATTACGACTTCAAACTGGAACACCACCCAGGGAAACAAAACCAAGTTGCAGACTTCCTATCCAGACCGTTCACAGAAGAAGAAAAAGACAATGAGGGGCTAGTAATGTTACCACCAACGCGATTCGCCAAGCTACACTTCCTGAAAGAACTGGAACAACACCAGAAAGTACTCGCCAAGTACCATGATCACATCACAGCTGGACACCCAGGAGTGAAGCGCACACAAGCACTCCTAAACAGACAATATGAAGGGAAAGGCATGAACAACTTCGCTAAGAGATACGTACAGGGATGTGTGATCTGCCAAGAAAACAAAGTGTGCACAGTACCAAAGAAGGCACCAAGTTATCCTCTGGATGTGCAACTAGAGAAAGGACCATTCCAAAGCATATCATTAGACTTGATCACTGACCTACCTGTAAGCGGTGGATACGATTCGGTGCTCACTATCATAGACCAGGGATGCTCTAAGGTGACCAAATTCATTCCCTGCACCAAGGAAATCACCGCAGAAGGTGTTGCAACACTTTATTACAGGCACCTGATGCTGTTCTTCGGCACCCCAGAACGAGTGATATCCGACAGAGATCCACACTTCACATCCAAGTTCGCACAAGCACTGTGCCACCTCACTCGAACCCACCAGAACATGTCCACAGCATACCACCCCCAGATGGATGGCCAGACAGAACGCATGAACCAATGGCTGGAACAGTACCTCCGGCTATGGGTAGTGGATGACCCAGCAAGCTGGGCAGAGCTACTACCAGTCGCAGAATTTGCGCATAACAGCTGGCCCCATGAGAAGACTGGCTACTCACCCCACTACCTCCTTTTTGGACATAACCCAGAGATTCTATTCCACCATGACTCGGTCGAAGTGCCCGCAGTAGAAGATCGCCTGAAGAGCCTCCAGCGGGCTAGGGAGAATGCCACAAGAATCCATCAATGCCTCAGCCCATATACCACCATCAGGCAGTTTAAGGAAGGAGACCAAGTTTGGCTGGATGGGCACAACCTGAAAACACACCACCCCAGTCGCAAGCTAGCACCTCGGCGGTATGGACCTTTCCAGGTAGAGGCCAAGTTGGGCGAAGTCACGTACAGGTTAACACTTCCAGAACAATGGACCGTCCACAATGTATTCCATGTCGACCTGCTATCCCCTTATGTGGAGACCGAGGAACATGGAGTGAATTATGATCGACTGCCACCAGATATTGTCAACAGAGAAGAGGAATGGGAGATCGACCACGTTTTGGACACTCGAGTCATAGGACGAAGCCACAAGCGTCAATATTTGGTTAGCTGGAGAGGCTTTCCAAATTTGGAGAACTCTTGGGTAGACGCAGACAACATGAATGCAGAGGAAGCCATAAACAACTACATTACACAGAACCAACCAACAAAGTGCCGAGGACGTCGCAGGACTTAAAGAGGGGGTAATTTCACGATCCAACACCAATGACAGACAATCTACTCCCCTTCCTTCAACGCTTAGCAGCCACACAAGTACACAACTACCCCAGTTCCATCGAAAACATTCCAGCGCACCAACACGCACACTTTATACAACACTACATCGACACTTCCCTCCCCATCCTCGCAGAAGAATTGACCAGCGCACACCCAGGGCAATTTGACAAATCATACCAACACCTCCTATACACCGCAAGAATATGTCTACTTCACCTGTACGAAATGGCCCAACAGTCCGAATTGGTGGAGAGACAGTTATCCCCGGACCAAGTACCCCTGATGCAGCCTTACCCACACCTTCAAGACTCCACACACCTCCCAACAGTCCTAACACCCTCGCTACACCCCAACCAAGAAGAACTGAACTTGCAGCTCGAGTACCTAGCCCAGCTGACTCCACCTACAGCAGCACAGGCAGCCATGATGAGGATGGCATGGACAGACCGCACACTCTTGTGGTTACCAACCCAGACACCAGAGCAACAAGAGAACAACCTAGAGCTGCCACTCCCTTCTGGAAGCCACAAGAGAAGAAGGTCATCGACCTCACTGACACCACTGATGACAAAGAAACACAAGATGTGAGCGAGAGCACCGACGCAGAAGTCTGAGAACTCTTCAGGAAGGTGGTCATTAAACTGACCAGTGATGCCATTGGGGCCCTCATGGGAACACTGGAAGAATTAGACGACGCGGACGACTTCAGAAGAGTGGAGAAGGGACTCTGGATGACAGACAACCCAACCCAGTGTCAGAAAGTGGCGGCAGTGGCCAAAGAAGTGGCAAGTGCAGGACAACCAAGGTTGGGCAAGTGCAAGAGGTCAGAACGGGATGAACAACTAGTAAACACACAAAGATGGAAGACGCAAGCCAGAGAAGCAGCAGAGAAGGTCTGGAACGAACATAAACAAGAAGAAGAAGTCGATGACGATGTAATAGAGACCCCCATTGACCCTACATTCTACCTGGAGACCGACACCAACGAGGATCTCCTGAACAAACAACTCCCCTACACGCATCCCCGACACCCTTATGTCACTAACACCCCAAAGAACCCAGCCTACACCACGTGTATGATCACTGACCATAGGGGTGTGTACATGACTGCCAGATTCCAATCCCTGGACCTGAAAAGAACGCATCCAGCAATGTGCCTCACCATGGGACGAGGACAGCCAATCTGGGTCATGGAACTGATGGCCAGGCCCAAGGCAACCCCGGGACCAAGCCTTACACCATTCATACAACACCTATTGGAAGAGGGAGACGAACACACACCATATGTGGACAATGCCATAGGGCGTGTCAAATCCCCTTTCCTACGCGGCGAGTTACTGCGATGGCGCAACATGGATCACCTCTTCCTAGATGTACAAGAAGACCTGTGACACTGGGCCAAACGCGCACGTGAAGCCCAAGAAAAACTGAAGTCGGCAAGGCTCTTGTCATGAAAGTACGGGGCCGAGATGGCCGAGAGCAAGAAGCGACTGGAAGCAGCGCATGCATACCATCAGCTCTGGCCACATTTGCAGTTCATAGCAAGGAACGGTGACCCTACCATTGTCAGAGGCGACCCAGGAGTGTTCCAAGCCAGACTAGATGCAGCAGGGACCCTGTTCACAATCCCCAGGTTCGACTCTGCCACCAGAAATGTGATGGCCAAAGACATTGATAATTGGTGGAGCCTGGCCAACCTGGAGCAGTGGGACAACGACGCGTCAGGTATGGAAGACCAACAAAACACCACAGATTGGGACTGAGTTGACTGGGACAGTCAATGGACTAGAAAGGGGGTAATGTTACGTTCATTTCCTTTACTGTACAATACTGGCTCACATCCGGGGCCTATTCTTCTAACATGCCGATGGACTTTACCTTAGTAGCACTGGACAATCTCTTTTCATTCCCTTGAGACGACGCGCTTTACAGTACGGTATCTGATACGCCTCCTTTTGTCTGACTCACCATTTGTACTACCAGCACAGTGTCCTGACTCAGTAGCACGTAGCCTGAGCACACTAATACTGGACAGCTTTATAGACGTACTTACTTAGTACCACACCAGAGGGCTCTAGATACAGTAGGACCACCTGCATATAAGCAGACACTACGACGGAGTACAGACCCTAAGTCTGTTCTCCTTGTGACAATACCAAGTCGCATTCCCCTCTCATCTTGTGCACCATTGCTCCAAGGGCCCATTGCCCTTTCTCGCTCGAAGGCAGACTCTGCTTAGCCCGAGGTCATGTACCTACTGACCAGACGTGTCACAGGCGCATACGGTGCCACTGATGGCATGGCATCAGTGATGGACACAGCCCTAGTTTGATGTGTTTCAGTAGTGTTTCGTCTGCGCTTCATGTACATCAGTGATTGTGTTTCACAAGTAGCCATTAGGGAAGGCTACGCAGTATCTCCATCGATAACCCTAGGACACTGCCCCTGACCAGTAGTATATATAGACGTACTTACTGGCTGTACTACCTTAAGCTGAGTCTCCTCTAGAGACTTAGTGAATACACTCTCGGTTCGCTCTCATCTTGTGTGCAAGCTCTATTCCTTCCAAGTGGGACTTGGAAGCGTTCTACCAGATGATACAAAGGAGCACTCAGCTCACGCTCTCACCCTAAACGGAGGGCTGGAGAGGGACTGTTCAGACTTAGGCAAGGCGACTCTAGGACGAGTAACGCCTTTGGTTTTATCACGCAAGGCTTCAAGGAAGCCCCGTAACATCAGACTCAGCTTAGTTTCCTCTATGTCAGGGAACTAAGGACAAGCAGAACACCACGGCTCCACAGGAGTATATCAAGGAAAGCCCAAAGGAAGGGGCCCCCATTAACACAGTCGCGTTTTACATCAACAAAGAAGACGTCCGTTTGCCATTCTCTTGCTGGGCATTCCACGACAGCCACACCATCGCACTAGAGCCATCACACGAAGTACATTTACTAGTATTCAAAGGACGAAAGTGGTACCAAGTTCTCATCGACGACAAGAATCACAAGTGCTTTCTAGGAAAAGCGTATCCCGAACTCGAGGAGTATAACAGAGAAGGAACATATAAGGCAGACGACACTTATCGGGACTTCATTCCAATATCCAGACTTATTACACCACCACCTAAGGAAGATACACCACCGCCAGGCGCAACATCAGACGCAGAGACAGCAGAATCATCAGAAGCTATTGACGACACCACCACAAGACCCACCGCAGATATTCCAGAAGAATTGAAGAGGATGTCATCCACCACCACCGTACCAACCCAGGTCATGACCGCCCTGACCAGACCACCGTCGCCCGTTCCAGAAATGCTTACAACCGCCCCACAACGTACATCCACCTTCACTAGCGGATACTTCAACACCCCAGCGGAAAACCTCAAAAAGGTTTTCGGAAGAAAGGACCCCAACCTAAGCAACAACAAGCCACAACGCCCCCACTTTCCCCCACCTCGAGGAGGAGACGGAGGAGGTGGAGGAGGCGGAAACGGAGGAAACGGTGGAGGAGGAGGACCACCAAACAACCCAAATCCACAGAACCCAGTACCGAACGTCGTCCTTGCAGGAGACGCAAAAATCATGGGAGCACTCCCAGCCATATTCGACGGAGACAGAGGACAAGCAGATGCATTCCTAGATGCCCTCAAGGCATACTTCAGAGTTAACATGGACGTAGGAGCATTACGCTCTTACATCAAACGCATCGCAATCGCACTCACACTAATCCAAGGACCCAAGGTTGAAAACTGGGTCCGAACCATGGGAGAATGGATCGACCTTCTCCACCCAGACATAGACGATGACGAAGACACCTGGAATCAGTTTATTGATGAATTCCAACAGCAATTCGTGGACACTCAGAAAGTCCCACACGCCCGAATGCACTTACAGGAAATGAGAGTCAAATGGCCTCTCATTGATGAATTCATCCAGGAATTCGAACAAAATGTTCATCTCGCTAAATACGAAGCTGGAGATCACGCAGTCACCCAACTATTTCTCAACGCACTCCCCAAGACAGTACTCGAAGATGTACTAAAACCACCAATGGTGTACACGTATGAAGACATCAAAACTCGAGCCATTGAAAGTGTCCGCTCGCGTTAAATGATCGACGCCATCTTTCGCAAAAGAGGACCAACACAGCCCCCGCAAACTACAGGACCACACCCGAATTCATGGAACAACTGGCAAAACCGCCCTCAGAATTGGAATATGCAGCGAAATCCCAATCCACCATGCTTCCCTCGCCCCAATACGTTCCAACAACCCTTTGGAGGACAATGATCATACAACTCCAGTAACGCACCACCCAACATGAGAAATCTCCCGGTCCCCATGGACATGGACCGTGCACGAGCACCCAACAATTACAGGGGACAAAACAACTACCAAGGATGAGTGGTGCAAACCACTAACGATCCCAACAAGAAACGCACCCAAGGAGCATGTTACAACTGCGGAAAAATGGGACACTTCGCACGAGACTGTTGTGCCCCAAAACAACAACATAACCACACAACCAGCCTCCTAGACTGGTAAGAAGGAGACCCAACGGAAGAAACCTACCAAGAACCAGAAGAGCGAATTGATACGCTCTTCCAACAAATGAACGCACTCTCCACTCAGGACAAAGAGCGATTCATGCAAAGATACGGTGCCGAAGAAAACAATGGTGCAAATTTTCCCTCTGCCTAATTCGTTCAGCCTAGATTAGGAAACAATTACCAGATCGTGTGTATCTATCGAATTGAAAATCCATGACCATGAAATTATTCTTTCACACACAATCCCAGAGGGCTGAAAGCACAGTACTACTAGACTGCGGTGCGACTGAGAACTTCCTCGACCTAACTTATGCGCAAAAATTACGACTCGACATTAAGAAATTGAGAACTCCTCGACCCATATACAATGTCGATGGAACCTTAAATAAAGCCGGAAACATCACACGATATGTAGACCTGCAAGTCCAAACAGGACTCAAACGCACCAACATGAGATTCTTCCTAACTCATTTGGGAGAACAGAAAATCATCCTAGGCTACCCCTGGTTCGCCGCCATGCAACCCCACATCGATTGGGCCAGAGGATGGTTAGACACGGAGCAACTCCCACTCATCGCACGATCACTAGACTTCATCACAGGCACCCCCCAGCCAGCTCGACGAGTGGCCAACACCAGACAAACCAACTACCGTGAAAGACCCAACGACGCCATGGATCACTCCCCCAAAGAGAACTCCATTCCCCTAGCATACCGAAAATTTGCCAAAGTCTTCAGTGATGAAGAAGCCCAAAGATTCCCAGATAGCAGAAAATGGGATCACGCGATAGACTTGAAACCAGGAGCACCCAGCAACCTGAAGGGGAGCCCCTACGCACTCACACAACCAGAACAACAAGCACTTGAAGAATTCCTCAAAGAACAATAGGCCAAAGGATACATCCGACCATCAAAGAGCCCATATGCAGCACTGTTCTTCTTCATTAAAAAGAAAAGTGGCGCCCTCCGACCAGTACAAGACTACCGACGACTTAATGAATGGACAATCAAGAACAAGTACCCGCTTCCACTCATACCTGAACTCATTGCCAAAGTCAGAGGAGCATCCCTCTTCACCAAATTTGACATCCGATGGGGTTATAACAACATCCACATCAAAAAGGGGGACGAATGGAAAGCCGCGTTCACTACTAACCAAGGACTCTTTGAACCCACAGTGATGTTTTTTGGAATGACTAACTCACCCGCCACCTTCCAGACAATGATGAACGCCATATTTGAGGAAGAAATCCGCGAAGGGTGGCTGGTGATCTACATGGACGACCTCTTAATCGCAACAAAAAATGACCCCACTTTCCACCAACAATGTGTAGAATGTGTCCTACAGAAACTGCAAGACCAAGACCTTTTCCTCCAACCAGAAAAATGTGCGTTTTCGCAGAAACGCATTGAGTTTCTAGGCGTTATTCTAGAGGGGGGACAGATCCACATGGACCCATCCAAGGTCTCAGCAGTAAAAACATGGCCCACACCTCTCACGGTCAAAGACATACGCGCCTTCCTAGGATTCACGGGTTATTACCGATACTTCATTCCCCACTATTCTACGACAGCCAGACCCCTCATCGACCTCACATGCAAAGACACACCCTTCCAATGGACCACGAAACAACAACACGCATTCGACAGCCTTAAAACACTCATGTGTTCATCCCCCATTCTACGACAACCAGACTACAACCGACCATTCTTTCTAGCCACCGACACATCTGCATACGGCGTGGGAGCCGTACTCTCGCAGGAGGGAGAACTACACCCCTCAAAACATACACCAGTCCAACACCCTATTGCCTTTTACTCCGCAACGTTCACACCTACAGAAAGGAACTATGACATCTATGAGCGAGAATTATTAGCTATCATCAAAGCTCTACACCATTGGAGACCACACCTAGCCGGTACCCACACACCAGTCACCATCCTTACCGACCACGCCAACCTCTTGTACTGGAAAACGCCACGAAAAGTCAATCGCAGACTCGCAAGATGGTTCAGCGAACTCCAGGAGTACAACCTCCAACTCAAACACGTCCCAGGAAAGATACATGCCACCCCTGATATGCTATCACGACCACCGCAAGCTGACCAAGGCAAACAAGACAACGAGGATGTCACACTCCTCTCACCCTCGATGTTCATCAATCGACTTACAGACCCTCTGTCAAAAGACCCACGTGTGGACATCGTCAACATCCAACAACTACCTCATCACCACAAATTGCTACGACGATGGGCACGACCATACTGACTCATCTTACAGAAAGGAATTTGGGCCACACGACAGAACCAACTAGTAGTACCCCCCGACCAAGAAGTCCGACAAATGCTATTACGGCGATACCATGATTCCCCACTTGCTGGCCACCTTGGAAGAGACAATACCATTCACAAAGTCACGTACCAATACTGGTGGCCAGGGATCAACACCTGGATAGATCAATATGTGAAAGGATGCGCAACGTGCCAACAGAACAAGAATCTTATGCACAAAAGAAGAACACCCCTATACAAGATCCCCGTAACAGATGATCCACTCCCCTTCTCTACGGTGGCCATGGACCTCATCACAGCCTTACCCCTTAGCAAGGGTTTTGATGCAATACTCACCATCGTGGATCACGGATGCTCACGCGCAGCACTCTTTCTCCCCTGCCACACTCAAATCACAGGAGAAGGAGTCGCCCAACTATACCTCGAACACGTATTCAAATGGTTTGGGACGCCCAAGAAACTGATTACCGACCAAGACCCCTGTTTCACTTCGCATTTCACTCGCGCCTTGTGCCAGAAACTAAAAATACAACAGAACATCAGCACTGCCTACCACCCACAAACCGATGGTCTATCAGAACGGAACAACCAATGGGTCGAACAGTACTTACGCCTCTTCGGAAACCTCCAGCAGGACGACTGGGCCGATTGGCTCCCACTTGCAACGTTTGTGCATAACACCACCCCAAATAACACCACAAAGACGCCACCCTCAGAAGCACTGATGGGATACACGCCACAAGTGACCTTTGATTTGGAACACACCTCAAACAATCACTTGATAGAAGAGCGCCATCAAAAACTGATAGAGTGCAGACGCCACATCCAACAAGCCCTGAACAACGCCACTAATGCACCCCCACCCCAGTTTCACGTTGGAAACGAGGTGTGGCTTGATGCGCGCAACCTGAAACTTCTGTATGCCACCCCCAAACTTGCACCCAGACATTTAGGACCGTTCTCCATCACAGAGCAAATATCCCCAGTGGCGTACCACCTCCAACTACCTCCGACTTGGACCATTCATGATGTGTTTCACGCATCACTCCTTACCCCATACATAGAAACCGAGGAACACGGAACAAATTACACACGTCCACCCCCCGAACTGATCGATGGGGAAAAGGAGTACGAAGTGGAGCATATCGCCGGACACCGCTATCACGAAAGAAAGAAGAACCTGCAATATCTGATCAAGTGGAAGGGTTACCCTGTAAGTGATAACACATGGGAGCCTGCTGACCAAGTCTTTGCACCCGACTTGATCGCATCATATCACCAAGAACACCCCTTGACAGATAAAAGGACACCCAGAACTCATCAAACCAATGTCCCATCTTCTCCTGTCAGATATTGCTCTCCTCGCCATCTTCTTCTCTCTTCAAACCACCTTCTATCTCCTCATCATCATCAAGTATGGCCTCCAACACTTCTGGAGTCAGCACCCCACTCGAGAATATCAACTATGAGGCCGTCGCCGAACCCATCTCCACCGAATCCACGACCACTGACGACGACGTCAACATGGAGATCCGACACCAACCCATCCCGAATGAACTCCAGCAACCACTCCCCCTATGCGTCGTCAACACAGACATCAATCGCACCGTACTCCCCCTCTCCCCCAATGCCGTCGGACACACAGTCGCCGACATTATCCAAGCCACGGAACGTCCAGGTGTCCCTATATCCCCGCGCTCCATGCGCAACATCTTACTGGCCCATGACAATGGGTCCACGCTCACCACCGACCAACTCATCGACGTGGTACATGGGCTCCT
>QFEA01001596.1:10797-24664 GCA_003315975.1 Lactifluus echinatus | reverse complement strand
CAACACAGGGGCAAGTTGAAGGTTTGTGTGCAGTCAAACGAAACGACAAACGAACAGTTCAAACGTTCAAGTCTGACCGGTAAGGGAAGTCTTTGCCAGACCGCGACCGCCACACAATTCTTCCCTTTGGTCTCTACCTGTATATGCCATCGGAATCATCATCAACAGGTCCGCTATTCTCAGACAGCGTCTGACAGTTCCTGCGTTTCCAACGTAGATCGACTAATGAGGCCGAGGGTCTCGCTCAGTTGAGTGTTGAGGTCACGTCTGTTGTGTCGCCGCACGACTTCGAATCTTGTAACGTTTAGAATTATGGTTGCACCCTTAGGAAATCGAAGCAGTTTATCGCAATGCATCTTCGTGGCAAGACTGCATTAAGTATGCGCATACAATTGTGCCGCGTATCTCCACATTATAAACATACAAAAAAGTTGTCAAAATCACATCTCGGTTCACGTTGGAATCAAAGGTAGTAATCGTCGATGATAAAGCTAAAGCCCAAGGTTTGCCTCGGGGTGGAGCCACCTCTCCCCAAACGGCTGCCATAGATAATCTGAAGCAGACTTTTTGCAAGACGGGCCATGAAAGAAGTTGCTTTTGTTTCGTGTAGTCACTCGTCCTTAGTGATAAGCAGCGTAACGTCTACAGCGCCGTATAATGGGAGACGGCAGTTATAATACCAGGAGTTAAAAGTGCTAATGCTGCTGACGACACGATGACACGTCAAGTGTACAGGTCTCACCCTCACCTTTGGGATGAAAGGATTAATCTATTTGGAACAAGGGAGAGTTTCAAAGAAAGAACATCGAGCGCGAGTGTACAATACACCAGTCAGAACACCCTGTTCGCCTGTAACGGATTAAATGGCGTCATTTTCTACGAGCCGCCCACAGATGATATACTTGTTCGAGAAATGATCGATCCAGCCCTTCATGTTCTCGCTGGGGAAACACACGAGCGTCAGTAGATATTAGTACTACTTGAGAAAAGGTACTGACACCTCCTCGGGAGTGAGATCCTCGAGCTTGTCCAGTGGTTGATCAATCGGCGTCAGCATCTCTACAGCCGAATTAGCCATCGACAACGGTACAGATACGAGGGTGGCGCACCAAGCTCGAACGATTGTTTCGCCATGCCGCGCGACGCATCGCGCCCGGCAAAGTTCCCATACATCCCGTCTTGGGTACACCAGTCAGCACAGAGCGCAAGCGATTAAATTCCTCCGCCCGCACTCACCTGGGCCGTAAAACCCTCTGCCTGCGGTGACGTCAAATACAGTGCCCGCGATGGCGAGCAAGATCCTCCCGCCGTCGTGGCCGTTGAAATTTGTGAGCGTGCGCGGGGTGTAGGTCGTGAAGAGGAGCGCGGGGGCGTGCGTGCGGGGCATCCAGGAGTAGCCCGCCTTGAACTCTGCCGGGGGAGTGCGGGGGACAGAGGTGGAGGGAACGAGGATGCGTTGGAGGAGGTAAAGGATGTAGAGCAAGAGGGCGGTGTTGACCGGGTAGGAGAGGGCGAACGACATTGTTGAGAGTGAAGGGGAGGGACGACTGTCGGTGCCGAGGAAAGGATGGATCAAGGGACCCTAACCCTAGACGATGATCTAAGGACGAACGAGGCATAAATAGATTCGATTCCCCCACTGCGCGACAGACCCCCGCCATACGCGTCGGCACGTCCACCTCCGACTCTCTCCCATCACCTCCATTCTTTAAACCCACTAGCCGACATGAAAAACCGAAATAAGACGACAAAGTTCCCTGTTGTGCGTTTTCTTCGATGGATGATTGATCGCATTTGTTAAACTCAATATTGCCCCTTCTTGTTTCCTCTTTGTGTCTTTTACATCTTCTACTCTATAAACGTCTCTAGGCACGCATTAAAAAGATTATGCAGAAGGACGAAGAAGTCGGCAAGGTCGCTCAAGCAACACCGATTGTCATCTGTATGTTATTGTAATGTCTCGATCACACATCTCTAAATCAATTCAGCCAAAGCGCTTGAGCTCTTCCTCCAACTTGTCATTGACGAAGCTTCCCGCGTCACTGCAGCGCGTGGTTCCAAAAAAGTTGAAGCGTACCACCTGTCTGTCTCTTCCCTGTAAACCTCACACAAATCGTGCTCATGCATACCGCTCTCTGCCCTTGTCCAGAAAACATGCGATCGAGAGAACCGAGATGCTCGACTTTCTCAAGGAGCTCGTGGAAGGGGTGCCCGACCCATCTGCCGGTGGTACCATTCCACTCGACGTGCCAAATGAAGGTGAACCTGCGTCATCCTCCCGGCGCAAGGGGAAGAAGGCTGCCACGAGTGCAATCGATGATGGCGACGATGATGGGAGCCGAGCAGCACCGACGAAGCGGCGGAGGCGAAAGAAGAAGGAAGAAGTGAGGGAGGCGGATAGTGGTCCTGCCGATGGGGACAGAGATGAGGAGATGCACGACGTTGCGCCGCCAAACCGAGGGGATGAGAACTGGGATGTGGATGATGAGAATGGCGGATACCGATGATGCCAGACTGTGTGCGCCCCGGCGTGCTACTACATTTCTTGTTCTCTTCTCTCTTTGGGCCGTGCTATGTATGATGGTAACCAGACCCGATTTGCGGGATCTTGGGCTGAGCTTAAGTTGCGTGCCAGTCGGGCCGGACATTAGATGAGCTCGACATGGCCCATTCCAAGGAGCTGCTCGACTACCGCGTATGGCGTCAGCACAATTTGGCCCTTTTGCATCTGCATTGTCGTCCCGCTGGAGGTAATCACAAGATCAAAATAGATAATTTTGTGATCCGGAGGTGCACGTACTCGGGAAGTCGCACTGGGGGACACTCCTCCCGAGCATGTACAAACACTGCTCGCGACTTGTCTGGCTCTGATACTGCAACCGAGCACAAATCAGATGAGCGCCGTGGGATACAATGCAGGGAACGTGCTCATCGGTGGCGTGAAAGGGGTGTTTTCGTCTAGCCGTTGCTGGTGTGGTGGTAAGGCTTGGAGAACAGACACGCGGAAATGGTTCTCGGTTAGCTTCGCGAACCTGTGTTCCCATCCATCACCGTACGAAGATTAGTCCAACAGGAAGATTGGGCAGGGGACGGGAGAAAAAACGCGCCGGTTTGCATGGTCCAGTTCCGTCTGGGACAACCTCTCTTGCACCTCGGGCGTAGCTACGATGTATCGTGCGAACTTTTCGATCTGCAAAGATGAGGGTTGTCAGATTGAGAAAAAAGTGAAGGAAGTGGGACGTGCCTTGTACAACCGCGTGCGGATGTAAGAGCGCACGACGAACTTGACGCGCTCTACTTCGGTCTGGACGAGCATGATCCGCGCGTGTTCCGCTTCGGACGAGTCGGGGTCTCCGCGCAGCGCCTGGACCGTATCCGTCTACACAACAACAGCCACATTCCCCACCCAACCCGACCCAAAATCAAAAAAAAAAAAAACGAGAGAAAAAGTCGTCGTCAGGAAACGTTCCTCGTCTCAAAGGACAAATGGAAAAAGCCATGCCACGTACCTGTCTGCGAATGTGGTCGAGGAGCGCGCCGAGCACCTCCGCCTGCACGGGGAGCACATCCGGTGCGTGTCGCTCGTTCAGCCAGTGCCGCACGAGCTGCTGGAAGAGCGATTCGGGCGCCGGCAGCGCGAGGTCAAAGTCGAGCGCGATGGGGCCCGCCGCTGCCGCCGCATCGTAGCGGGTGTTGTAGGTGATGGCTGGTCCAGTGCGGGCGACTGCCATGGAGAAATCATCGTCATCGTCGTCATCGAAGAGGGCGCGGCGCGGGGGCATCGCTGTGATCTCCAACCAGGCTGAGCCACGGAAAGACACAATTGCGATTTGCGGCGACCGGGACCGAGACCCAAACCCTAAGTTAGGGGAACTTGTGTGATTGATCGGGGCTGTGTGGGTTCCTCCTCGAGCTCAGCTCCAGGTGGAGTTGGTGCAATATATAAAAAGATGCGATGGATACAAGGAGAATACTTTTCGAGTCAGCTCTCACAGACCGGGATGGGGATTATCATTTCCTGCATCAACGGCATCGTCGCCTGTATAGGCGAATGTGTTATGGGTATCATCGGCGCCATTGCAGACTGCATTGAATGCATCATCGCAGGTGCGCATAATAATAATCTCCCCCCATCCAGTTCCCTCAGGCCCCATCTGTCCTGTCACTGGCAATTTTTTTTCTGACGGCATGCATGTAGCGATCTTTGGATGTATCACTGGGATCGTAAACTGCCTACTGGATTGCCTCTGTTGCTGTTGCGGGTATGTGGTTTATGCGCCCCTTACGGTGAAGACAAATACCAAAGCGCTCATTGTAACAGCGGGCGGCCTGCATGAGAGAGGCCTCTGGGACACCTTTGAATGGGCTCCCGGAGGCCAATCCCCCAACGGGCTACGATTGATAACGACAACAACTCACGACATGTATACCATCTTGACTAGCTGTTTTATGTTGCGTGTAGTTTGATGATTGAAACTGAAACCCGACCGACACGAGGGTGTATATGAAGGGACAGGAACCAGGACCAGGAACGAACAGATGAGGATAAGATAAGATTGAGTAACATTCAAATAAAAGCAAACAAAGAGACTTTGAAAAGAAAATCGACTTAGGAAATTGTATTTCCTCTCCCCTTCACCTGAACTCGGGTTCGAAACCAAGTCCGGGTGAAGAGGAAGACCGTAACTTGGGGAGAAAGAAAGGAGAAACGGAGCTTTTCACGCAGCACCGACAATCAGTTCATCATCATGTCTCTTCCGGTATCAGCACCTGCAGGGTCTTCCATCCAAAATTCAAACGCCCGACCTGCCATCGCTCGCTCTCAGAGTTATGCTCCCAATGGCGTTCCTGCACCTCCCATCGTAGCTCCTCAGCTCCGTCCTAGTGAGACAAAAGATGCCCCAGATGCCGTTCTGGAGCTCATCGACGGCACCGCATTTCGTGGTATCAGCTTCGGCGCTCAAGGAAAAAGCGTTGCGGGCGAATGTGTATTCCAGACAGGTGCGCGGCATGGTGCCCACCCACCTCTGCTTCTGCCGTCCTCAAGAATAAACCGTTGAACAGGCATGGTCGGCTACACTGAGTCCCTCACAGACCCATCCTACGAGGGCCAGATCCTCATCCTCACCTATCCCCTCGTAGGCAATTACGGCGTGCCCAGTCGCCCGCGTGACCTGCTCGACGTGGTCCCAGAACACTTCGAGTCGTCGCGCATCCACGTCGCGGCCCTCGTCGTCGGCTACTACTCGGAAGATTTCTCACACTTCCTCGCGCACTCTTCGCTCGGCTCATGGCTGAAAGAGAACGACGTGCCCGCAATCTGCGGTGTCGACACGCGCGCGCTCACGAAGCGCATCCGTGCGAAGGGTGTCATGCTTGGTCGGCTTCTCGCGCGCCAGCCAGAGGCGCCCATCGGCCGCACACGTGATCTTGTCCCAGAATCGCCCAGTTTGCGCGCTGCGCCACCGTCCCCCAGCCTGGGGGGCCCGACGCCTCCCTGGCGCGAAGACTATATCCACTTACCTTACCATGATCCAAATATGGACAACCTCGTTGTTGCAGTGTCTATCAAGGCGCCACGCGTGTACAAGCCGACGTGCACCCCGCTCTCGCACCCCTCTGGTCGCCCGCTGCGTGTACTCGCGGTCGATGTGGGCATGAAGTACAACCAGATACGGTGCTTCACGTCGCGTGGCGTCCAGCTAAAGGTTGTGCCGTGGGACTACGACTTTACCGCGCTCTCCGAGGAGCCATACGACGGTCTGTTTTTATCGAATGGTCCCGGTGATCCGACCACGGTGCAGACGACGATTGACCGCGTGGCGCGCGCGATGCAAAAGAAAGACCGGCCTATATTTGGTATATGCCTGGGTCACCAGCTGCTCGCACTCGCAGCCGGAGCGCGTACGAGCAAGATGAAGTACGGTAATCGCGGGCACAACATCCCGTGCACAGACGCACTCAGCGGCCGGTGCTACATCACATCGCAAAACCACGGGTTCCAGGTCGACGCTGCAACCCTGCCGCCGGGGTGGAAAGAGTTGTTCAAAAATGCGAATGATGGGAGCAACGAGGGCGTCTACTGCGAAGACAAGCCGTTCTTCTCGGTGCAATTCCACCCCGAGTCGACGCCCGGACCGCGCGATACCGAGTTTCTCTTTGACGTGTTCATACAGAATATTGTCGACTGCGTCTCTACAGGCTCGCTCGTGCCTATATCCCTCCCTGGTGGAAAGAAGGCCGACAATGATGCGCGCACGCCGCGCACCAACGTCCAGAAAGTGCTCATCCTCGGCTCGGGTGGTCTCTCCATCGGTCAGGCTGGCGAATTTGACTATTCAGGCTCGCAGGCGATTAAAGCGCTCAAGGAGGAGGGCATCTACACCATCCTCGTCAATCCGAACATCGCGACGATTGCGACGTCAAAGGGGCTTGCCGACAAGGTCTACTTTCTGCCCGTGACGCCCGAATTCGTGCGCAAGATCATCCAGTACGAGAAGCCAGACGGGATTTACGTCACCTTTGGTGGGCAAACGGCGCTCAACGTCGGCGTCAAGCTCAAAGACGAGTTTGCGGCGCTCGGCGTGCAGGTGCTCGGCACGCCGATTGAGACAATCATCACGACGGAGGACAGGCGGCTCTTCGCTTCTGCGATGGAGCAGATTGGCGAAAAGTGCGCGCAGAGCGCGACCGCGACCACGACGGACGAGGCCATCTTGGCCGCCGCGGAGATTGGGTACCCCGTCATCGTGCGCGCCGCGTACGCGCTTGGCGGGCTCGGCTCTGGCTTTGCGCAGAATGAGGCGCAGCTCAAGGCTCTGTGTAGCAAGGCGTTCGCGACGAGCCCGCAGGTTCTCGTGGAGAAGAGCATGAAGGGGTGGAAGGAGATCGAGTACGAGGTTGTCAGGGATTGTCGGGACAACTGCATCACCGTGTGCAACATGGAAGTGCGTCTTGGTTTGAGTTCTTTTTTTTTCTCCCCGGTGCAGATTAGTTATTGACCATGACGCCGCTGCCGACAGAATTTTGACCCCCTGGGTATTCATACGGGCGACTCGATCGTCGTCGCGCCGTCGCAGACTCTCTCCGATGTCGACTACAACATGCTGCGGACGACCGCTATAAACGTTATCCGCCATCTCGGGGTTGTCGGTGAGTGTAACATCCAGTACGCATTGAATCCAACGTCGCGCGAGTACTGCATTATCGAGGTGCGCACGGGGCTCCCCTCCTCTCTCGACCTGTTTATCCTCACCTAGACGATACGTTCATGACAGGTGAATGCACGTCTGTCTCGGTCCTCCGCGCTCGCGTCCAAGGCCACGGGTTACCCGCTCGCCTTTATCGCGGCTAAGCTTGGTCTCGGCATCCCACTCAACGAGATCAAAAACTCGGTCACGAAGGTCACATCGGCGTGCTTTGAGCCGAGCCTCGACTACGTCGTCGTCAAGATCCCGCGTTGGGACCTCAAGAAGTTCAGTCGTGTGTCCCGGCTGCTCAGCAGCAGCATGAAGAGCGTCGGCGAGGTGATGAGCATCGGCCGTACATTCGAGGAGACGATACAGAAAGCCATTCGGGCGATCGATGATCAGTTTTCTGGGTTTGAAAAGGTGCATAGACTTCCTTGTTGTCTGCGACAGGCCGCCTGACGGTTGCAATTCTTAGAATGACTTTGTTGAGGATGTCGATGAGGAGCTCGTGAACCCGACAGATAAGAGGATCTTCGCTATTTCCACCGCATTCCATCGAGGTTATTCTGTCGATAACATTTGGCACATGACTAACATCGACAAGTGGTTCCTGACCAAGTTACAAAACATCTTCAACATGGAGCAACGCCTTTCGTATGGCTCTTCTCGCTAATTTTAACGTTGTACTGATACTCGGTTTCAAGGACGCTAAATATCTCGAGCATCAATCCGGACCTATTGCGCCAGACCAAGCAACTTGGCTTCTCGGATCGTCAGCTCGCCATTTGTCTTGGTACCAACGAACTTGCTGTGCGCCGCCTGCGAGAAGAAAATTGCATCTTCCCTTTCATCAAACAAATCGATACTGTTGCGGCGGAGTTCCCAGCGTTCACAAACTACCTCTATACCACATACAATGCCGTCGAACATGACGTCGACTTCCAAGATCGCGGCGTCATGGTACTGGGCTCTGGCGTATACCGAATTGGCTCCTCTGTTGAGTTTGACTGGTGCGCTGTGCGCGCTATCCGCACCCTGCGTGACCAGGGCTTGCCCACAGTCATGGTGAACTACAACCCAGAGACGGTCAGCACGGACTACGACGAGGCAGACCGTCTGTACTTTGAGAACATCGCACTCGAGACGATCCTTGATATCTACCACACCGAGTGTTCGCGCGGTGTCATCCTCTCTATGGGTGGGCAGACGCCAAACAACATCGCGTTACCGCTGCACCGGGAGAACGTGAAAATTTACGGCACCTCTCCCGAAATGATCGACACCGCGGAGAATCGTTACAAGTTCTCGCGGCTACTAGATGAGATTGGCGTCGACCAGCCGAAGTGGAAGGAACTCACATCCTTCGAGGACGCCGAGGCGTTCTGCCAGACGGTCGGCTATCCCGTCCTTGTGCGCCCGTCGTACGTCCTCTCGGGTGCGGCGATGAACGTCGTTTCCACCCCAAGTGATCTATCAAACTACCTGCAGCAGGCTGCGGATGTGTCGCGCGATCACCCGGTCGTGATCACTAAATACATCGAACAGGCCAAGGAGATCGAAATGGACGCGGTCGCGAAAGACGGAAAGATGGTTATGCATTATATCTCCGAACATGTCGAGAACGCGGGGGTGCACTCAGGCGATGCGACGCTCATTCACCCGCCGCAGGACCTCGATCCGCAGACGGTGCGCCAGATAGAGGAGGCGACAGCGAAGATCGGTAATGCTTTGAACGTGACAGGCCCGTTCAACATCCAGTTTATTGCAAAGAACAACGAGATCAAGGTGATCGAGTGCAACCTACGCGCAGCGCGCTCATTCCCGTTCGTGTCCAAGGTCACAGGGATCGATGCTATCCAGATGGCGACGAAGGTCATGCTGGACTTGCCCGTGGAGCCATATCCGGACGCTGGACTGCCCGCAGACTACGTCGGCGTGAAGGTTCCACAGTTCAGCTTTAGCCGTCTGTCCGGTGCCGATCCCGTTCTCGGTGTCGAGATGGCTTCGACGGGAGAGGTGGCGTGCTTTGGCAAAGACAAGTACGAAGCGTATCTCAAGGCTCTCATCTCGACAGGCATCGTCCCGCCGAAGAAAAACATACTGTTCTCTGTTGGAGGGTTCAAGGAGAAGGTCGAGCTTCTTCCTTCTGTACAGAAGCTGCAAGCTGCCGGGTACAACATTTTCGCCACTTCTGGGACGTCAGACTTTCTCAGCGAGCATGGTGTCTCCTGCAAGGTTAGATTCGACCTTTCTATCTATTGCAGTCGCTCCGGTGAGCCAGGCTTTGACCTTTATATTTACAGTATCTGGAGACACTCGGAGATGGTGGTAGCGAGGTCAAGTCTGAGTATTCCCTAACCCAGCATCTAGCAAACAATCTAATCGACATGTACATCAACTTGCCATCGAAGAACCACTACCGCCGGCCGGCGAGCTATGCGAGCAAGGGCTACCGCACTCGCCGTATGGCCGTCGATTTTGCCGTTCCGCTCATCACGAACGTCAAGGTGGCGAAATTGCTCGTGGAAGCGCTCGTCCGAAAAATGCCCCTGAACGTTTCGACTGTGGACGCCAAAACGTCGCACATGACTCACGTCTTTCCCGGCCTCGTCAACATTGCCGCCTTTGTGCCGAACCTGGCCGTTCCTGGAAGCGATGATATCGTGGAAGCTACGAAGGCAGCGCTTAGCGCAGGCTTCACGACGTCGCTTATCATTCCTCTCGGGAACGGCAATGAGATCTTTGACCGCGCGACTCTTGATGAAGCACGCGCGAACATCTCTACGGGCTCTGCGTATGGTAATTATGCACTCAGCGTCACCGCATCTCCCACGAATGCGAAAATTTTGGACGAGGATTTACGAGAAGACGTCAAATCGCTCTTTATCCCATTTGTTATTGGCGGCGTGGCGACGCAAGTTTCGGTTGTTGCGGCTCATTTTGCTTCCTGGCCTGTCGACAAGCCTATCATTACTAATGCCAAGGGCGCAGATCTCGCATCTGTGCTATTGATTGCGTCTCTTAATAGTCGTAGCGTCCACGTCAGCGATGTGCAGAACAAAGAAGACCTCTTACTGATCAAGCTAAGCAAAGCGAAGCAGCTGAAAGTCACGTGCGACGTTAGTGTCTATTCCCTATTCTTCACGAAGGACGCATTTGGCGTTAGCGTGAAGGCACTCCCTACATCGGACGACCAAGCGTTCATCTGGAAGAACCTAGACGTCGTTGATGCTTTCACAATCAACGGGCCCCCATTCTATGTCAGTCTTGAACAGGGAAAGACAGGATCGCCGTGGTCCGGCGTTGAGGAATCACTTCCTTTGCTACTGACAGCCGTTGCTGATGGCCGCCTTACCGTGAAGGATATACAGGAGCGCTTCCATGACAACCCCATTCGCATTCTAGGACTTCCAGAGCAGCCCCATACCCAGGTTGAGGTCGTCATTAACCGGTCGTTTATGTTCCCTAAACGCGGCGATTATTGGTCTCCACTCTCCGGTAAGCCGGTCAAAGGCGCGGTGCATCGAGTTGTCCTTCATGGCCAGACGGTCTTTCTGGATGGCGCTTTTATCGCTCCTCCGTCAGGGAAAGACGTTTCTGCGGCGATCATCAGCCACCCGACGGAGAAACCCGCTTCAGCGCACCTTGTTTCTGGACTCTCCGCCGCTCAACTTTCCGTATCCCCCGCGGCCGTTCGGCCGACGCCGACAGGTACCCCCACTGGTTTTAATGCTGCCTTTGCTGGCCCGGCGCGTTCACAGCCAACTCTGACGCACTTCATACCTCACCCTGCCTTCCATCGGCGCCACATTCTCTCCGTCAAACAGCTCACACGACGCGATATCTACGATCTATTCTCGCTTGCGCATGAGATGCGTCTTCGGGTGGAACGGTCTGGCACTGTCGACATCCTCCGCGGGAAGGTTCTCTGTATGTTGTTTTATGAGCCATCTACACGCACAAGCGCTTCGTTCGAGGCTGCGATGAAGCGTTGCGGCGGAGACGTCGTGTCGGTTACTGCAGACCGCAGCAGCGTACAGAAAGGAGAGACGCTGCAGGATACAATCAGGACACTTGCTTGTTACGGGGACGCAGTCGTGTTGCGCCATCCTGACATGGGTAGCGCACAGCTCGCTGCGAAGTACTCCCCCGTTCCGATCCTGAACGCGGGCGACGGTATTGGCGAGCATCCGACCCAAGCGCTTCTAGACGTGTACACGATACGTTCCGAGCTTGGCACTGTCAACGGCCGTACGATCACGCTGATTGGCGACTTGAAGAATGGACGCACGGTGCACTCGCTCGTGACACTTCTCTGCCTATACTCGGTGCGCCTCAATTTTGTCTCGCCCGCTTCGCTCGCAATGCCGGTGCACGTCGTCTCTGCGGCACGCAAAGCTGGCGTGCCTGTGTATGAATGTGACAGCCTGGAAGAAGTGCTTGGCGAGACGGACGTGCTTTACGTCACGCGGGTGCAAAAAGAGCGATTCACAGACGAAAGGGAATGGGAACTGGTAAAAGACGTTTATCGGGTGGACCATGCCGTCCTTTCGCGGGCGAAAGAGGACATGATCGTTATGCATCCCCTTCCACGTGTCAACGGTAAGCGCGCTCGGCTCTGTTCCTTTCTATCTCGTTGCCGCAGAAGGGTAATTGAATTGTACGTGACAGAAATCGATCCCGAGGTCGACTTTGACTCGCGCCGCGCTGTGTACTTCCGTCAGATGCGGTATGGACTATACGTTAGTTTGGCATTTCCTCTGTTATGTTTGTTTTTGTGTTGACTGGGCTTTCACACTACTAGATTCGCATGGCGCTACTCGTAAGCGTGCTAGGCTAAATGGGGACGACAACAAACAACGAAAAAGAAGGTCCATTGTTTCCCTTTCAACGTACTGTACTGTACTGGCGAAGATGGGGGGAGAAGCGAATCAAGGCATTTTTCATTCCAAGATGTCAAGGTATCACGAGTAGAAATCGATTCCTTTCCTTGTATTCCGTACCCTCTGTAGCATTTTGCAAATACTGGCATGCCAGACCGTGTACTGTAGATCTATACCGTAAGACGTGCGGAATTTTTACCCTTGTTATGACTTGTTCGTCAATTGTGTCTTTATTTTTGCTTGGATATCTTTCTGAATAAACGACCTTCTTCTGATCAGCCGGGATCTCGGACCGTGTTGTCGTGGATCATCAATAAGTTCCTTTCCTTTCAGCAGCTCTCGCTCTCGGCTCGTCCTTTGTGGCATATCTCCCGTTCCTCCTTTCAAATACCCGACATCACCACTCAAACGTTTCATATGTGTGGATCCCGCCCTTTCGAATGATTTTCCTTGTGCTACTGGAAACCGACATGCACACTCTGTTTGAGAACCACTGGTCACCGTTTCTCGCTGCCATTCTGGCTAGGCTCCTCCGTGTCGGCTAGAAGAAATGCTCTTTCATCCTGTTTGTCGAATATGCAGCTGATCACTTAATGGCTAACAAATCAAAGTGTCGTCGACATGTTGCGCGCCAACATTTCTTTACACTGTGGCCCCTGTGCGCCGACGGGCCACAGGCGACATCCACAGTGGCACCGAGCTCTCGATGACGGATAAAAGGGCCTCTCGACTACTACCGATGTGCAACCCAACAACCCACTCCGGAAGCCATACTCGCACATATATTCTATCACTAACATGTCTCGTCGCTCTCCCGTCTGCCACGTCGGTGTCGCATTCTACGACATACCTAATTTTCCCCTCCAGTGGGCCCTCGTGCTATCCGAAAGTTCCATGTTCGGCGCCTACGTGTGGTGCGGCACCCTGACCGAGACCGTGAACGGCTACAGCTCATCCTGGACTCTGTGCAACGCGTCTCTCGAATCGATCAACCCGATGGCGTCGTTCTTGGGCGTCGTCCGCATCGCCAGATCATCCATGTCGATCAGCACCCTGCAGTCCTCCATCTCCCTCCAAGACATCGCCGCGGAGATGGAACGTGCGGCGATGAAGTACCGGAACGCGAGCGAATTCTGCGTCATCAGCGCCCTTGTGCGTCTCAGCGAGAGGGGCTCTATCAGCTTTAAGGACAAGAGGAGCGCTGGTCTCTCCGAGTCTATTCGAGATCGCCTACCTGAGCTGCAGAATCCGCGCTCCCAGACAAGTCGTGCCGGACCTATCGTCATCAGCCTGTATTAGGACGGCATGTCTCCTTTGGCCGTTTGATGTTTAATCGATACCCCTCTCATCCTTTACGTTACACTCCCAACCAGGCTCATCTATATATTTGCTTTCGTCTCAATATACCCACCCTCGTTTACGCGTCTATCGTAGAGTGTTATTATGGCGTTTAATGTTAATGTTACAGGATCGTTTACTCAGGGTGTGGGAGTCTTGATATGTTTGAAAGGGAGAGTGCAACTTCCCAGCGCGCGTGTACAACGACAATCCAACCAAGGAATGACTGACGCCCCGCGCAATATGCAAACGAATAGCCGTGGCAGGGTAGTCACTGGCCCAGAATGACCACCAAGACCTGTCGTACTACCAATCGCCATGTAGGGCCTGTCCACGTAGCAGTCCTCGAAGTTATCAAGAGTGCTCTGAACTGCACTGAACGCTCACCAGATAGAATGACAGAACCCTAAGTATAATGCATGCGGTCACAAGTCCGCAGAAGCGCAACTCCGTTCT